>JAMKCH010007441.1:0-70836 GCA_023653785.1 Ophioderma brevispina | reverse complement strand
CAATTATTTTGAACATTGTGTTTTCAGGTTTTAAATCAGTGCTTTAGCATTTTTTAGGACTACCCTGTCTAGAGAAAGATTAAATAAAAAAAACTTATTGAACTCGCTAGTGGAAGCATGGAACATAGGCCAGGTGAAATTGGAGACCTCAAATTAGGTGTTTAGTAGAGTGAACTCTCACTATTTGTTTTTAGTTTTTGGGATGGGATATGCTCCACCCCTTATATGATGACATTATTTATATCAGACGTGTGAACCAATGAATGAAGTTGTAGAGTGCCTTGAACAAGGCTAGCTGCTCTATGGTTTATTTATTTATTGTGTTGTCAGCTGCAAGCAGAGCGGCACTTAGGGATTACTTTGGTAGTGTGTGCCCGTGTGTGCAATGTCTGTGTGCTTGTAGTGAAATGTTAACCCTGCACTTATTGGACTCATACTCAGAAGAACCACTGGCCCAAGCTTCGTATGGGGTATACACAAATTGACCCTTGATGACCCAATTCAACACCATGATGGCAGACGACAAATGCATTCTGGGGAACATGTATTTGGTTCAATAGCAGTTCCATAAACAACCATATACCAATAATAGTTAATGAAGAAAGAAATAATAACCTGTCTTTCATACATTTACGTTGTAGTCTTTCAAATTTCTATTACTTTTTATTTGTCATTTTATGAATTTTGTTGAAATCAGGGTACCCGGAGCAATTCCTTCATCTGCATGCCTTGTGCTGTGGAAATGATAGAGGATCCAGAGACATTGGTAGTGAGGAAGAGATTTGTGCTAGGAGAACTGCTGCAAATGATGAGTGGTAACAACCAAATACTGCTGGATATGCTGTCAGATAATCAAAGATTGGCATGGCATATTGTTGAGTCTCTTCATGGTAAGACTGTACTTGTACATCAGACTGGAGGAAATTTTTCCTTGACAACTTTTTTACTCAACCTTGACTTACTCTACCATTGTGGTAGGACAGGCAGTTAAAGCAATAATGGCACATTTTTGTAGAGTGCCCCCAATTTTCAAAATTGGAGATTTTTGCACAGTTGTGTTGGTAATTGTCTAGTAAACTATATCTGTGTACGACAATGCTAAAAAATTTGTATTTGTCATAAAAGAAACAATTGTGTAATTAGAATCGGGATCCTGATTGTAATTTAACGGTGGAGTTGGAAAAGCCAATTTTATGTTCTTTAATGATGAAATAGCGGCACCTCACAAAAACGACCTCTAACTTAACTTGCCTGAATCGATGGAACTAATGGAAGAGCATAGACACGTACATGGTGCAATTTCCCGGCTATTTCATATTGGAAGGACGTTTCCAGCAGCCTTTGAATTATTATCGGAGATCTCCGATATTAATTATTCTAATTATAAAATTCCTTCTTTTGCCACACAGAGAATTTTGAGCTCTACCACTCACAGGTATAGTTCACTAGCCAATTACCAATGCAACTGCAAAAATCTCAAAATATTTGGAGAAATGAGGGCGCTCTTCAAAAATGTGCTGTTATTGCTTTAATTTAAGAAGAATTCTTTAGTTTCACAGTTTGTAGGTTACATTTTTGTGTCTCATTTGAAAAGTTGAAGTCCATTTGAAACTAAACATGAGTCATATAGATGCAACTTGAGAACACCTATATGTCGGACATACAAAAGAATTGGATAGGTTTTAGGTTGAAAGCCCACTATAGTCAGTGATGTCAGGGTATTATGCAGTGATCGCAGCATGAAAATGCTGGCTTTAAAGGAAATATGTCAAGATTTTTGTCAAGCTCAGTTTGACTTACATTCATAAAATATATGTACATACATCACAAATTCCCGAAAAAATAATACAATTTGATGTGAAATTAACAAAATAGATGCATTTTAATTTTTGCTTTTTTGACATACGAAGAAAACGGGCGGATTTTTCGCCACGGCTTCATTGATCAAAAGCGCCCAACTCGTGACGTCAAAGTGATGCCCAAAACATCGTGTTGACTCGAATTGTTATTGCTGACACTGTAATATTGATGGATTAATGAAAGTAATAATAAAATTAGAAAATAAAGTTACAGAATGACATATTTTGTTTCATTTTGTTGTGTTTAATTATTATTGAAGTGGCAACACTGCGATATGATGGTCACAACGACGTAAATTATGGATGGTCATCACTTTGACATCACCATTTGCCTGCGATGTGGATTTGTCGGAATCGTTTTCGAGTAATCTATTGGGCGGGAAATTAAAAGGGCAAAATACTCAACAAATGTGGACAATTTTCAACTTATTTCGATTTATATGTAATCTACGTTACTTAAGCTTTCCATCCATACCAAATTTTCCAAATATTCAGAATCGTGACATATTTCCTTTAATTCAAAGCCCTGGCATACCCATGCGTGCGTGTAAAGGCGGTGCAAAAATGCACGCGCAAAATATCTGTCTGAATGCGCTGACGTCACTGACTCGAGGAAGGTAAATGGAGTATAGTAATGGCAGATCATTTCTAACCTTCACTTGATTGGCTGTATATGTCTGTACTACCTGAACCACTGGCTTATAAATCCCTTGTCTAACTAGCATATTTTCTATATATTAAGTAACAAAGGGTGGGTTGTTGCAGCCCCTATAATTTTGCTAACAAAACCCCTGATAATGATAAACTTTGGTATCAGTGTATTGCTATGAGTCTCTTTCCATTGATACCGTATAGTACCACATACCTCCATTTGATGTCACAATGATTTCATTATCCATCAGACCTAACATTTCCCCAATATTTGCTGAAAATAGTCTGATTTTCTGTTTTTATCCATAACTATTACAAACACAGATTTTTTGCCAGATATTTTGGTGAATTTGAAAGGAAATAGCAATTCTGACTTGTAAGTTTCATGCTTATATCAGTAAGATTTTTAAACAGGAATACAAAGCAAAGGCCTCTGCTACCCCAGTGAAAGTGGCATAGTCTATTTTTTTTTAAATACAGTGAGCACAAAGAATGATCCAATTTATTTATTTTTTTGTCAATTTTTTTTTGACAGGAAAAAGTGTAAGGGTTTACATGAGGGTTAAGTATTGTATGTCAGCCTAAGCTTTTCTCCAAATTTGAATACCTCCACAAAAAACCTAGGATTTTGTAATGTTGTCCAGAAATAGACAAATTATAACACAGTAGTCGGTGAAGTATTACAAAAAACAAACATATAATTGTTACATAAAATCACATTAGAATCAACTGCAATATTTGAAATAAGCAGATTCCAATGATATCTACCCAACCATGCACTAGACCATGGTTTCCCAACCTTTATGACCCGAGACCCCATTTCTTGACACTTGGCTTGCGGCGACCTCCATTATTCAAAATAAGTTATTCTCAAAAAGAAATTTGACCAGTCAAGAAAAAAAAAATGAACATGCTTTGGAGAGGCACGTCAGTGGCAAGGCAAGTTTTCAAGCCAGGGGAAGGGGCAACAAGGTCGCCTATATCTACTGGAAACTCTGAATCTACTGAATACAGGGAAGCAAGGGCAATCCTTAAAAATCCTTAAAATTAAGAAACAGACTCTAATGAACCAATCCACTCCAGTGATGAAGCAACTTCGGTTGTAGCATTCCAATAGCATGGTGTTCCCCATTCCTAAAACAAGTGCGCAAATACAAATTCAATTGATTAATCACTGCAAAATCAGTTTGGCTTGCCTGACATATTTTCAATTTTCTTATTTGCCAATTCTGTTCCTGCCAAGTTTTATTTAAGTACTTTCATTTTTATTTTTTGGGGTCACAGACCCCCAGGTTGGGAAATATTGCACTAGATAAAGCTGCTAAAAATCATGAAATGCCCCTTTAACATCTCCCTTGATTTAAAAGTATTTGAACAATTGGAGGTAAATTTATTTCAGACACAAGATACTTATGAGGAAGTAAAGTATTAAAAATCTAACTGATGATCGGCATAGTGCTTTTCTACACTTGGTTGAAATAACACAAATGAGCAGAGTGCAAAATAAGGTTTTTAGAGGGCAGCCAATTTCAAGGCAATTTTCATTTGTGTAAAAGGGCATCAAGGAATTAGATGTTAATGAATAGGGCCAAGAATGGCAAAAATTAGGGCATCAAGGCAACTGGTAGGGGCACCGAAGGCAATTGCCTTTGGTTATTTTGCGGCCTGCAAATGAGGTGTGAATTTCTTTAAAGTTCATAAGTATTTCTTTGTGTATTTTATACAGAGCTTCTTGAGATACACAAGGAAGATAGCACTGTTACAGATACCACAATTGAATGTAAGTATCTCTGACTAAAATGAGGCCTAGCTCTTAACCCTCTAAGATCTACCACCTATGATACAATCTGTCTGATTGGCTCATTACAGGACACAGCGTGAGATGGCCCTCTAAGTAACCAACCAAAGTCTCTGTAAACCATACCAGTCACCATTCTTCAAGTACAAGTACAAGTATCTCTGAATTGCTCATTACATGATATTACCTTCTAAGTATACAATCAAATAGTGCTAAGATGCTAAAAATATACTCCATAAACCTAGAAGTACAAAGTAATCAATAAACTCCCACACAAGTCTCGCAAGGAGTGCCTGGTATGTCGACTAATACGACCAGTATTTTGTGTATGCAGTGTAAGAGATTTGTTTTGTTCGTACATCATGCACTGTGTCTTAAATCGCGCGCGATTTCATGGATTCAGACTGCGCCTAAGTGCCAGGCCTGGAAAAAATTTTAATTTCCCAGGAAGCAGGATAAATTTCCCACCAATTATTAAGGATTTCCCACCATTTCTTATGTATTTCTTTATCCAATTTTCCTCTTAATGACCAAATTTCCCTGGAAGGAGATTCCTGATTTCCACATTTTTTGCAGGCCTGCTAAGTGCGTTTGGTAGTAAGGCGCAGTAATGCTGCGCAGCACATCGATTAATTTACTTTGTACTTCTAGGTTTACAGAGTATAGGCAATCAGTGAATCAGTGCTGGGGGGGTCAAAGAAGGTCTGTGAAGTTGTTCAGAAGATACAGCTCACTTTCTTCAATCTTAGCTAAAATATGAAACTTGCTGAAAGGTAAAGAGGAAACTTTACCTTTTCCACTTAAAATAATGGTATCGCCTTGGGTTCAATTCGTCGTAAAGAGAGTACCGGTTCCCAAAATCATACCTTTATTCTCATTCTTAAACAGCTTTATGCACTTAGGGTCATCTTTAACCCAATTTCGGGATGCTTTACGGCTTAAATACAACAAGAAAGGACTGCCATCACCCAGTGAAAACAATCGAACAACCCGCTGGACGCAACGATCATACGCAACGAGACGCAACGTTGGCAGGCGTGAGCGAAAGTAGCAAAATGCGGTATGGCGCGAGCGCTTCAACCTAAAAATAACTTCAATACGCAGCGCGTACTACCTGGGTTCAATTAAACGAATTGAACCCGGGCATCAGCCAATGAAATTGCTTACATTTTCACAGCTGTTTAAGAATGTTCAATATTTCCTCAGGAGAGTAGTAGTTAACACTTCAGTTTCAGTATATACAAAATTCAACCCATATGTTTCTGAAGCAAAGTTGGCCTTTGCATTTCAAAGACTGCCATTATCAAAAGGCAGTCGTGGCCCTTTATAAAATAATAAGTGGATAAGTAAAATAATAACATGGAAGAGATATTTTATGGTAACAAAACTTGCAGCAGCTCCATAGCCGCTAGCAAACAGACTGATGCTACACTGCCTATGCAGGGGGGAGTGTTTGGCAGTTGCTGCTACAGCCCAAACTGCTCTTCTAATTTCACTTCGGTGAGATTTCACTCTTAATCATTGCTCATTTTATTTAAATTTCTTTCTCATCAAAAGAAAGTGAAGGTCAATTTTATATTTACTCAGCAATAAATTAAGAGCTTGCTTCTTGTGTTTCTTATTTTGGCAACACTGGACAAGAGTTTATAGTCACATATGTGAGCATGAGTCGGTTCAGAAGAAGTATCTGTCCTGCTTGTCAGCATTTGCATTGCATCAAGTTCAATTCGTACAAGAGACTGGTAACCAACACCCCCTGGTATGGTTGGATTCTTCAGATACCTCACCTCCGTTGGCCTGAAGCATACAACAACTGGCGGCTTGGTCTTCTCAACATGTGTTTATCTGTGCTGATCCTGGTATTAACAGCTTCCAAGAGATGCTTGTGCAGTTTGACATTTAGTGACTTTCTACTAGATGCAAGATAATATATTCCTTTATTTTTTTGACTATGAAAGCCTTTGATTATATGTTAACAAAAGACAATTAAAAATTTCCCTTACTGTTTTTATTGCTGTCAATAAGAGAAAAAAAAATGTATGACATGGAGTAAAATCCAATGTTATATACAATCATGGATTTGATTTGATTTGATTTATTTTGACAATGTCCTGGATACAAAGCCTCTACACGAAGCTTATTTCAATTGAGTCCATTCAACGGATCGGAATAGGACTGAATTTTCAGGACACTTGGATATAATGGTCCTTGGGTAGTGTCCCACACATTGCCACATCAAGACTGGGGTCAGGTCAAAGATCATCTAGGGGTCATAAGAGGTAATGGTCCAAAACAAAAGTGGTCAGAATTATGAAATTTGCTTGGTGTATTCACCCGCACCCTTCACCCCTCGCCACACACACTCTTCAGCATTTCGATGCAGCTCAAAAAACTTTCTGGTCATTTTTTTGTCAGTAAATTACTTGTCTCCAAAATCCTGACTATTCTTGTGCCCCCCCCAAAAAAGATCCTGGGCATGCCACTGATTACCAGTCTCTGTTTGCCAGTTAAGACACAGTAATGATAGCACTTTTATCATTTCTCTAAATCTAACTATGATTGTCCATAATAAAAATCTCCCAATATGTCTTTCATTTGTATTTTTCAGTACTTGTACAGTTATGTTGTCAATTAGAATCTGATGAGCTTGTATGCTGTTTACTCCATCAAATATCTGTACAGGTAAGCAAATCTCTGTTAATTGTTTGCTTGGCCTCCTGCAACCAACTGTAAATTGCCAAGTACAGAAGTAGGTTAACCCCATGAGATCTACCATCTTTCTTACAGTATCTCTGATTGGCTCATTTCATAATATAGCATGATATAACCTCTGAGTAACCAATCAAAATAGACCTTCTGTAAACTGTACAAACCATATAGCTTTTTTACCATGTCTTTGATTGGCTACATATATCATATAACCGATATAACCGAAAATTGGCCGGTATGGTTAAGTAGATATTTATTACAGAAGGTACTCAAGTATGCCAAAATATTATAAAGACAAAGAAAATGTAACACTAGTCTCGGAAACCCTGTACACGGTTTGGCCTGCGGCCTCACCGTGTATGGGGTTCGTCGACTAGATATATTCCGTATCCCACCCCAACTCACCTAATAATTAATAGTACCTGTACTTGTTACAGACATGCAAAAATCTGATTTTTTATGATTTGTTTTGATTTTTCTGATTTAGCATATCACTAATAGTGCCTTTAAGCTTCAAGTCATTAGCAGTAGACCAGAGTTTAATATCACTGATACATTTTTCAAGTTTGACCTTTGTGATATAACTTGTGACCTTTGACATCTGGAGTCAAGGTTGCAAAATATGCATCTGGGGCTCAACTTGAATAAATCTATGAATTCTGAGCTTCAGCATCTGTCATTTTAGTGGTTGAAATGTGCCATTAGGTTTTATATATTGATCCACTCTAGACTGAACTTTGACCTCTGGAATCAAATGATGTACCTACGTATCGAGGGTTGACAATCAGAAGGACGTAACTCAGCACTGAAAGAAATACTAAAGAATTTCTTTAATTCTGCTGTAATACTGCTTTTGAGAAATGTGATGTTTAATATTTTCTACTAAGCAAACCTATTTATTACTCAAAATGTAAACATCTCATAAAGCTCATATATGGTACTGTAAGCAAACATAAACAAAGAACAATTTTTAATTATGAACAGCAGAATTAAAGAAATTCTTTAATATTTCTTTCAGTGCTGAGTTACGTCCTTCTGTTTGTCAACCCTCGGTATGATCTCAGTCATTTTATTTCTAAACATGTTTTTTTTTCATATTATTGCCCACTGTATCCTCTGGGGTCAAAGTTGATAAAAGTAACATCTAGTTTTCAAGCTATATCTGTCATATTCAAGCTTCAGGCCTCTGCAGATCATAACCTTTGACCACTGAGGTCAAGATCATATGAGAAATGCATTTTGCCAATATTTTCTTAGGGTGTTTGCTACAATTAATTTTAACTGCATATTTTGATTTCTTGGGTGGTTGTTATATGGGTGGTTGTCTTTCCAAAACTGTGTTACTTTTCTAGTTAAAGGTTGTGGAATAAATTGTTTTTAGCATCTGTCGTATATATATTTGCTGCATGTGAGCAAGGTAGTCACAAATATTTAAAGAGGATATGTCAAAAATTCACTCTCTCCATACAGTTTTCCACATTGCGGCACTCTCCTGCCAGAATTGCAGGTAACCATTTTAAAGGTGCATTGTGATTCCAGCCACCTTCTGTTTGATTCATTGTTCACTAGATATCTTGGAGAAGCTATTCACAAAATTTTAGTTGAACTCCGATCTGAGTTTTGAGTTATGAGCAGATTCTTGTTTTCCACGGTTCCATAGGCCACTGTGTTGTAATTTCTGTCCGTTACGGAAAGAAAATACAAATTGGAATTCTTACAGATACGGAGGAATTGGCACGTAAGATGAGGTACACAGGGATACATAAGGCTAACGGTTCAGTGATAATAAAAATCTCAACCTTTTTTTAGGTAAGTCCCCCCGGGGACGAGGTTGGACTCACGAACGCCCCTTAAATTAATGAAGATGATATATTGATATCTGATATGATGCATATTTGGAAAGAGGGGTCTGTTTTTTGTGGGGTTGAATTTAGGTCAAAATTTGGACATTAAGACATGCCATACCTATATAATAGCTTACTGAACAAGAAAAAAAGCCCAACACACAATTTAATGCCACAGGAAATAAGGGTGTCCCATTATATGACACATGACCTTCACTCAACATTGTCCCCAGTTTGCTTAATCAGGTTAAATTATGAATTCAATTTTCAAAAATAATACCTCACTCTATATCACTATCAAATACAACATAATCCTTATATGAAACCCAACTGTCTTTTTGTACGGGGACAAATTCTTGGGTAATACCTGACATGAACATGATTGGAATTTGACAGGACTTAGGTTGTAACAAGAGCCAGTTGGTGCTGTGCCTGGATGTAGATTGGATTTCTACGAATGGGCTGCACCTCCCTGGGAAGAGTCAATGCGGCACTGCGAAATTTTCACAAAATATGAAATGCTTTAAAAAAAAAAAAAAAAAAAAAAAAAAAAAAAAAAAAAAAATCTAGGCCATTGGAAGAATAGAGATACATTTTACACAAAAAATAACATACCCAAAACAGGGACATTAATAAGAGGCTAACTAAAAGACACCCAGATAATTGTAGTAACTTTTAGTTTTCACATAACTTTAACCAACAAATGTGTATATTTACATGAATATCATAGACTCGTACTCAATGATATTAAAACCACAAAGGTCACAGACCGGTCAAAACAGGGTGAATGCCGTGGGAAACATGATACAGCATGCGGTTTCTGTGTTAAACCATTTCAGTCGTCGGCGACATTAATTACAAAATCGTTCTGCTACCCATAAAGGATGCTGATTTGGTCTTGTCTCATTTCAGGTGAGGGATAATGTATATAAACGCTTGACAACCATGCAAAATATCAATTTTGAAAAATCTTGAGGGCATATTTTTTTCTAATGTGCCTTGTCTCTTAGTACAGTCTTCATCAGGGGGCATATGGATTGCAAAAATAACTAGCCATTGGGTCACAAAATAATAATGCCAATAATTAAAGAAATCTCCACCAAAGTCTCAGGTTTCCATGTGGAAAGCCTAAGCCTGCTATGCAACAACACAAGGCAAATCCAGAATGAAAAGAGTAAAATTGGAAAGAAAATATATTTAAGAGACATGAGGAAGATTTCCATGAAAAAGCGCCCGCAATTTTTCTCGAACCTAGGTTTTTACATATTGGAATGCTTATCAATGGATTAGATCACCTGATGTGATAAGCCGAATACGCCGTATTATGTAATAGATGATGATTTAGTAGTTTCTGGCGTGCACGACAGAAGTCAAAGCATGGTTTTCTATGGGGAACGATGACGATAGCAGGCAAGTTCAAAACAAGGTTTGCAGTTTTTCTTCGCACACTGTTGGCCAATAAACTTCAAACGTTCTCGGTAGGTGGTATCAAGCGATCCAGTGAAATTTGAGAGAATTCATTATCCTAAAAAAACTCCTCCTGTCACTTTAAAGGGGCATTTTTGTGATCCACAACCTCGTTCCCCCACGATTTACCTCGAAAAAAGTTGAAATTTTATAGCATTGAAAACCGTTAGCCTCTTAGTAATGCCCCCCCCCCCCCCAACACACCCGGATATGCCACTGGTTTTCATCTAAACAAAGTTTAAAATTTCATAATTGTACAGAATGAAAAAAGGGAAATTAAGATTTTTGCAGCTCACTTTGTTATATGCAAGGTCCAGGTTTTCCTTCATTGAAAGGTCCATGGACATGCTTAAACATACTTATAATACACCAAAAAATGGTTTCATCCATAGACTGTGTATTGTGCATCAATTATTTATTTTATTTATTATTTTAATTATCTTTATACAGGGTGGCCAGTCAGCAATCAGTGTTTTACACGGGCCATGTTACACTTACATACTGGATAAAAACACTTATAAATTAATTCACATACAATGTAACATGATAATTAACTACATAACCGAATGGAAATTAATTGGAAAACAAAATTCATAAAACTTATAAAACACCTAAATATGATAGATATACAAAAAAGGTAAAAACACTGAACAACTTAAGATTTACAGTGATCAGCATGCATTACAAAGTCAAAGTAACACGCATAAAATCAATAATCTGAAACAATGTAATATACCCAGTAACAACATAAAATCAACACTTTAAAAAGTCATTGATCAAAATGTAATAATATATAACACATTAAAGGATTCAAAGGATTGCCACAATACAATAATATATTATTTCCAGTAGTTACAAGCTTTGTACATATCTTTAAAGGATTGCACGTTTGATGAGAATCTAACGACGAAGTATACATGATTCATACTTTTACCCCTTATATCTAAAACTATGTTTGAAACATTCTAAATCAACACCTTTTTTGGAGGGAATGCCAACAGACCAGCTGTGGATTGTCGTGTGTTGCTACAGGCGGATATCACGTACAATAATTAAATTTACATTGCATGTAGGGTGGTGACAAGACCATTCAAACCCATTTAAAGGACCATTGAGCAGTAAAAATATTGATGACGATCAGAAAGCTTTGCCAGTTTAGCTCGTGAAACATTTGTCGGAAGGGGTAAGAGTGAGACTGTTTGGGCATCCATCTGTCGATGAGTATAACACGAGACCACATCTTTTTGCAAAACATTAAGTGTACTAAATCTCATTGTAACGACCATACCATACAATTGCAATAATCAAAATGTGGTTGTATCAATGCCTTATACCGGTGGTTAAAGAGTTACACCGAATCGAAATAAACATTTAGACGACGTAATAGCGAGTTTACCAAGTATTTTCTCGTACTTCGTGAACTTGTTATGCCAATTCAATTACTGTCGAGTAAAGACCCTACTTCTCTAAGACATTTTTAAAATAGTCATCAACGATTTCAAGTGAAGTGTTTTGTTTACTGAACAGAAAAATCATTACAATTATATTATTAGTCTAGCACGGTTTCAACCACATAACTTTCGTTTTGTCAATGTTTAAAAATAACTTAATTTTCAATAACCATTTGCATAGGGACTCAAGATCAGCCTCTAGTTTCTGTGAATTTCATTAATAACTATGCCACTTACAGATAATTGTGTATCGTCAGCATACATAAAAATGTTACCATGTTTTATCACACGGACTTAAATTATTAATAAAAATAATGAATTAACAATGGACTAAATACTACCTTGTGGCACACCTGTATTACTTCTAATGGATTCGAAAATGACTTTTTAAAAAACACACCTTGCACTCTATTAGTTCAATAGGATGCAAACCATTCAAAGTAACATCATTGGGAACCTTATATCATAATTTTGCTAATTAAAATTGAATGGTTAACAGTTATCGAATGCCTTCGTAGGTCTCTGAAAAGCAACGCCAGTCATATTACCTTCATGCATATTGTTCAACCAATCGTCGATCATATCAACAAGAAATGTTTACGTTGAGTGGGGGTGGTCGCACTGGTTTTTGGTTTTTGTTTCTTGTGTTTCTGTTCCGGGTGTGCTTTCGTGGACGGAAACCGATGAAGTGAATTTAGAATGTGTTTGTGGTTTTTTTTAAAACGAATAAATTATGATTATGGACGGCTCTTTCAAGAATCTTACTTGTGCAGGCTAAAACGGAAATTGTCCCATAATTATACAGATAAGTCACCACCTTATGAAGGGGAACAAAAACCCCTTTTCAATTTCCATTCATGTGGGGAAGGAAAACACCAGTCTGTAACGACTGTTTCATACTATAAGTAGACTGTCACAATAATGGCTGGTCTTGCAATTTTAGGATACGTACACAATAAAAAACAAAAAATTAATAGTCGACCTGTTGCCTTACCAAGCACTAATTTTCAATATTTCGTCATTACAAAATCACAAGATACGATTATGGAAGATTCAAACAGGGACGCCACCATTATGCCATATTAAAATTAACATTAAGATCATAAATATCGTTGTCATGTCGCCCACTCCCCATACTATAATTACGTTGCAACATTTTAAAAATGATTGTTAAATTCCATTAGAAATATCAGAGTCAGTCTCAAGAACATTACCATTAATTACAAGAGATGAGGGGTGACAGACTTCTTCTTTGGGAGGATATTTTTCAAAGTATCCACAATGACCAGAATTACCAAAACACTCAGATAACTTTTTCTTAAATAATTTCTTTAGCCTTTCGAATCATCGCAGCTCACCTTATACGGACAATTTAAAACATTCCCACTCAGTAGCATCTTTAGAACGAATGGCTTTACGAGGAAATGAATTCACGCTTCGACATGTGCTTTAAAAAAGATTGTCATTCAGCCAGGGACATGAGCAGCCCTTACACGCTTAGTATTTTTAGGGAATGTTGTTAATTACGTCATTAAACATACACTGCCACATCTGGTAAAGATCATTAACATATACAATGAATTTACATCATTACAGGGGGTACATCGAATAGATCATAAGAAATGATTCCTCATCAAAATTCTTAAAAGACCGAAAATCAATGGTGTTAGAATTACTTTTTGCGTGTTAACTGGTTTGCCCTTTCTAATAGCGTAAATCATTAAAATGGTCACTGATTGCTGTTTGGATAACACGCCACATTCACCATATAAGTCAGGATTTGATGTAAAAAACAAATCAATCAATGTACTACTATGATCTGTTACTCTTGTGGGGCGATTATCTGTGTTGTAACTGGTTGTAAATCACGAACAAACTTGAGAGATGACTTCCACTGGAATGAACATGAGGTTTAACCCACCACAAGTCAACAATCCCCTAAAATCACCTAAAAAACAATTTCAATTTTGACAGGGAAATTTGATAACATGGAAAGCAATTTGTTTGGAAATTCAGTTACTGTACCATTGGGATTGTATAAGAACAAAACAACATGGCTTTCCTGTTAGTAGGCATTAATTCAACCCAGATACATTCAACACTTAAATCGCACAAATCGTCACGTATTGAAATCAATCCATTTTATGTATAATGCTACACCTCCCCGCCTAGCTTCTATCACGTCCTAAGCAAGTTTATAACCGGGAGATCAAAGTTCACGGTCATGCACCGTATCAACATTGGTTTCATTAATACCTAAAATATCAAATACATTGGCACACATTTATAATGCAATTCGTCAAATTTATAACAAGACTATTTATTATTGATATGAGCAATTTAATACTTAGATTTCGACTCGGGAACCTTACCATTCTCAAGTTGTACATATTCTGACTCGGACTTTGAAATTGAATTATTACCAACTTCAGTATGATATGTAGAAAAGGATCTTAAGGGTGCACCTGACATTGTTTACATTGTCGGGCACGCAAATCATGGCCTCTAACTCTATCAAACGGGTGCGCGTGTTGCCATGGTAATATGACATAGTACAATAATTGGCTTTGTGACCAGACGATTACATTTGTTCCTTAAAAGTCAACGGTGACGGCAATGCGAATTTTGGTTATGATTTTTTTATTAAACCGACACTTGTAACAAACCAGGCGTATGAATTTTGGTGTCCTAGATAGTTCTGTTTGTCTGTGAAAATCGAGGAGATTGTGTGTTAAAACCGTCATGCGTTATGTCTGGTTGGTTGGTAAGCGAGCTATATCAACCTTCAGACGTAAAGATTGGTTTCTTTGCGAATTTGCGTTATCATGGTGATTGTCCGAATTTGTTGCAGGGGATTGGATTTTCTTTCGGTGGGTAACCGCGCGCCACTGTTCGGGAGCGATGGTAAGTTCTTCAACCGAGTCAACAAAAAGGGATATTAAAGTCTGTATCCCGCGGTGACCTAGGTGTAGGCCGAAGAAAGCTGGGGACTCGTCGATGTTTCCATTCCTGTACATATATACATTACTGTATCCAAAATTGGCAATCCATACGAAAATGGCAAGATCTTCAATAGCTGCCTTCAGATCATTGATTGCCTATTACATTGCCTTTGGTTCGGGGACATACTCCGGACACAAATACTCTGGTGGTAGTTGGAGCCTTCAACATGATCAGAGTGAATGAATAGACCAACTGGAAGAGACAGATTCTCATGGCAACATTTTGGAAATGTCATGTGTCCTACATGGATTATAATATTTTAAATGCTGCAGATCGGAGTGCGTTTTTCCGTCTTTTGTAAACGCAAAGATGTAGTCCCACGCTGATTGACTTGACTTCGCATAGATATAAGGTGTTCTCACGAGTCTTTTATAAGATGGAATCGCCAATGATCAAGCATCGGGAAGAAGCGCCATGTTCATCAGAGATAGTTTCGTGATCAGGCTGCGAATGTGTTCAGGTTTCTTTTGGGATTTCAGCTATCGCGAAGGCTGGTGTTCACCTTTTAGCGATTCGTGTGATTTCTTAGCTGTCCATGCTCCAACTGCAATTGTTGTTGAGATGACAGTTAGAAGATCGTACATCATGATACATCTTTCTGATATATCGGGAAAATTACGACAGTTCTTGCAACCCAGTTGATGGTCTTTTGAGGACGTTAGTGAGTACAATGCAATGGACATGGAAATCATATGCCAAATAAAGCAATAATGCTACATCGCCATCTTCAACAGAACAAGGTCCGTCGCATTCTGTAGGGGGGGGTGATCATCTGTTGAAGCGTCATTGACGATGAAGGGATTGGTCGGGTGTTCGGGGAAGACTTCGGGGGGAAGCAGCAGGATTCTGTTCATTATTAATTGTCCTTATGTTTCGGAGGTTATTGCTATTTCGTTGGAATTTCTTTCTTTTATTTCTTCCTTTCGTTTCATTTACATTGGTACAGAGGAATTGATCACTCTGTCGCATTTGCACTTCATCACTTTTGAGTTTGCACTTTAACACCAAGTTTTCATGACCTGGTTCACAGCGTCGGACACGGCTATTGACTGCTGATGACGTTGTTTATCACACCTCTCAAGGATGTGGAGATGTATCTGGACAGTCAATCTTGTTTTGTTAAAAGCTAAGTTCAAAAATCGATTTAGCATTCGTAGCAACACACTGTACTATACTGCGGTTTATACCAATTGAAGCGATGAACGGAGAACGGAAAAGTCTTAAAAATCATGCAACGAATCAAAATATGTTGAAATCAGTTCACGTAAATGGTTACAATGTACTCACAATTAGTCCGTTTGGTGAAAAGAATGTTTTGGAGATCAAAAACCGCTCAAAATGTGCTACAAATCAGCAGCTGATCCCACGTGTGTTTGATCGTGACAGTGTTGCCAGAGCTGCCAAAAAATGTAAATGTAAAAAAGGGTAAAATCTGCAGGAAGCAGTAAATGAGAACCCGTATATTTGATAAAACTTGGGCATAATATTCATGTTGTTTTTGGACAAGCTTTCAAAGGAAAATTCCAAAATGAAAGTGATTATCGCGCTGGCAAACGTGACCCGAAGATCGTCCGAGTAACAAATAACGAGATGGCGAATACGCGTATGTCGTAATCGTGGAACGGACGTGCGAGTGGCCAAGTTTTCTTGCATACGTACCAGTTGACTTATCGTGATATGCGTCGCACGTGTTGTATCATTATGGCGAAAATTTTCTTTGATTTGTGCCTTAAAATTACGATAATTAATTCGCTCTGTTATTGTCGACGGGTTGCACAGCGGCGACCGTAGACAGGAGAATCAGAACAGAAAGCTTTATTCAAGGTCACCAGGCAAAGAAGCCGACAAGGAGAGATCTGGAGTGGGGGTGCGGTTAGCCCCCCGTTTGTGAGCTGGTTTACAACTTGTTACTCTGCCGTCATTAAACGGGGTCTTCCTCTTCTTTCGAGTTCAAATCCCCCAACTACCGCATCTTGATACGCGTTCGCGAAAAACAGGAGAAGGACCTCTCAGTTGGGTATATTTATCCTTGAATTTTAACAACTTTCCGATGTTCACTTTTAAAAATCTGTGTTGCGATATGATCAGGATACGGTTGAGGTACGAAATGTAAGAAATAAGAAACAGGAATGTCTACTCAGCGAGCCGTTCAGGACCTTTAAGTATGGAACATGTTATTCAGTTCTTTATGCCCATTGAGGGGGTAAAATCCCTTGTGATTTTTGGTGGCTTGCATTGATTTAGCCTTTCCCATATCATTGATTGGCTGATTGGCTGAAACAAGTACGGATCTAATGACCTCCGTCCTTGCATTAGGTTCCATACGGACAATGTACGGATCACCACATAATTTGCGGTTTTAAATCCTTTGTAAGTGAAGTATCCCCATCTGTTAAAAAGGAATCAACACTCAACACAACAATCGAAATATAAAACCCAAAGTTTCAGAGCACTCTACTTAAGGCCTTAAAAATTGTATTGTGTAACGACTGGATTCAAGTATAATAGTAGGCTGACCTTTTTTAAACATCTATTATAAATACATAGCAGTTTCAGAGGTGTCCAAAGTATGTTTATAATAGGTAGTAACTTTGAAATGCAATTTCATAACTTTGCACTTCAGGGTAAAGGAAAACTATTCTGAAAATACATTGTCCAAGAAGGATGTAAGTGCAATAGCTGCTATGTGATACATCTATGTGCTGCCATGTATTAGGATAACTCTCAATTTGTCTGTGCTTGGGTCAGTGGCTCTTGAAATGGTTCTTCAGGCAACTGTGTCACCTGAAGAACCACTTCAAGAGCCACTGAATAAAGACTTTGCATAATAGTGTGATGGAAATTTCTGACAAATGGCAGCTATTGCACTTATGACCTCCTTGGACTCACACGACGAGTATAGATAGTATTTTTGAAATGTCAATTTCATAATTTTGCACTTTAGCGTAGAGAAAAACATTCTTCTGAAAAGAAATGGTTTTCATATATATTGTAAACTTTTTTTTCCTTTTTTTTTACGATCAAATTGGGATAGGTCAGGTTTATGGCAATAAAACTTTTTTTTCAGCAGGCCTAACATATTTCAGTCACTATGAACCATTAAGTCCAAATGTTGAAATTATTGAACATATGTTACATAAGCATGCAGAAAAAGTTCAGGTATAAAGATCATGTAAGTTCAAATATGTCTGGCTGGCCTGGGGATGCACAAATTAAAGGCACTGTCAATGATTAGCTAAATCAGAAAGATAGATTTGTTATTTTTTGTCTTGCATGAAAGTGTTCAAAAGAGACCTTGTTGTGACTATGTATGTGTGTGTGTGTGCCATTTTGGTTCAAGTTTTTCATTGCTTTATTTGAAGAGGATAGGTCTGATTCTGATCAAAGTTGGACCAAAGATGTAACATGGTCTCTTGCATCCAATGGTTATGTGTGGAGGTCACCTGTAGGGGCAAAAGGTCATTTGGGATCAAGTTGTAAAATAATCTGAAACTTGATGTTAAATTTGCTAAGCCTCATTGTAAATGCAACTTGTGTCATAGGTGCAACATGAACACTTACCATATAATGGGCTTGTTGGAGGTCACTTGCAAAGGTTAAAAGGTCATTTGGGGTCAAGTTGTTAAATCAGCTAAAAATGTAAAATTCATCTCATTTCACTTTCAGGAATTGCACTTTTCATTGACTCCTCCATTAGCTGTGTTTAATCTTGTGCACTTTGGTGTTTTTACCTGATGGAAATATTTGTAAATAAATGGCCTCTCTGATTATAATGACTGGATTTTTTTTTAAAAAAGCTCACACAGTTACCTCAAGTGTCAGCTGCTTGGTGCACTGGAAGGGATTAGCAGCAAGTACAGGGTATTGTGTTCTCTGTAGAGCGCCATATAAAAGTATAATGTTATTAATTGTTATATTATTAAAATGTGGGTTAAGATAAGTGCCCCATTTTCCCTTTTGTGTAATACCAACTTGCTTTTGTAGCATGTCACCAGGATGAATAATGAATAATGCTTAAGGCCATGAGAAGAAAGTTTAGATTTGCATCCGGACATTTTCAAAAGAATGGGCTTTTTTCATATTCATTTGACATTTTCATCGGTTGACTTGCGAGAGTTCAACGTTTTTCCAGCCAGAGCTGACGGAACAATCACATCAAGAGATGCGTACGTGTATCAGAGACTGCAGCAGTAGTCCATTGTTATACGTATTGTCACCTTTTCCGCTGTTTGATGATTTTTCTTTTGTAAAACTTGATTTTTTGAATGAAGAGCTTTTTTTTTATGCAAATAATGAATTCTGTTTGAAATAATGAAACAATTTTCGCGCGCAGTTTTGGAGCTGCGGGCGCGGGGACGCAAATCTAAAACTCATTCCCATGGCCTAAGCCAGTAAGTAAGCAAAATCCCCCATGATGGTAATCAAACCGGTAATTAACTCACATTTTATACCCTTTTAATTCCTTGTGTTGTATTCCTTAAAGTATTTGAGGTGCCATTTTTATCCTGTTGCCACTATCACTTTGGCATCTTGTCCATAGAAACCAGAAGAGTTTGAAAAAAATAAAATCAAAAGCTTTTTTTTTCTGCAGTTGCCAATTTTTTTTGATACTGTTAAAAGTGAATTTGAGTCCCCATACTAGTTAAATGTTTACAAGTTTATTCTCCCTATACAGGGTGAGTCAAAAAAAACTTGACCCTGATGGTGTCCGCCATTTTCAAGTTTTAAGTAAATCATACTAACGTGTGGTAGCATTTGAAAGCTTAGAAATTATCTTTAATTTGCTGCAAAGATTATTAACATCGCGTTAGGTATAGACCGAGCTATAGTCGATTTGAATCAGGTAGTCTGTTTTGCTGCTCTGTCCACGGATTCGCATTAAATGAACGGGAACCGTGTTATTTAAAAAGGGGAATCCGTGAATGGGGAAAAGCTGACTAATGCTATAAAGACGTAGCTCAGCCTATACTATCCGATGGAATGATCTTTGCCAGCAAATTAAAGATAATGAAATTAGCCTTCCGATGACACCACATATGTTTAGGTATATGTTATTCAAAAAATTCAAAATGGCGGAAACAATCAGGTCAAGTTTTTTTGGACTCGCCTTGTACCAATCAATAAATTAACAAAGCAAGTAATTACGATGGGAGGGTTGACCAAATAGAGAGTAAAGCTCGTAAAAAAAATGTGTGGATGGGTCAGGCAATAAATGGCTCAAAGCCCATGATTATACTTTCAGTCGCAGCGAACGATTCTGCTCATGAGCATGTGCAACACTTGATCGTGGGTCAAATTGGATGCCAATCGCTATTGCTGTGCTAGTAGTATATCATGGCTTTAAGCTCTCGAATGTACTGTTATTGTCGTTACTAACAGTGACCTTGTGGATCTGATTCAGCACTTATTCGGAGCTCGTAACCTGACCATCTGAAACACTTTTTTCTCTGACACACCTTATGAATTCGGAAACTTTAACGGAATAACCTCGGCTTATCCTTGAAGGGGTTTCCGAATTTATCATTTGGCCCCTCTTGCTATAGAAACCAAGAGTTTGAAAAAAAAAATAACAGCTTTATTCTGCATTCTACCAAATTTCTTTTTGTTGACAACTGTTAAAGGAAATATGATCGTCCCCATACTAAGTTTGCTATAAACTGGCTCGACAGCCCAGATATTACTCACAGATCTGCAACAAGCAATCGGCTGCTTGTCAGCACATGCAACACCTTGATCTTGGGTTAAAATTTGGTGTTGCGCATGCCAATCGTAGCTTGCCTTTCGACCTAAGTAGTATAGTCATGGACTTCAACCGTCTCTGATCTTCTCGGTATGTTATCAGTCCTATCTGTACAGTGACCTCGTGGATCTGTATTACGCACTTATCCCACGGAGAGTTACGGACACCTGGCCCATCTGACAACACTTTTGTATGATCACACTTAGAATTAGGAAACTCTTAACAGATAAACCCTGCTGCTTTATTCTGCCGAATGGGTTTTGAATTCATAGTGTGTCAGATGGGTCAGATTACGGGAAACCCCCACTTATTCTTGGTTCATTGATTCAGAGTTTTCTTCAATTCCTTACAAGAAATTCTGTGAGATTTCCTTAGGTGTGTCTAAGGATTTTGATTTGGGAGTTAAGCCAGCTCCCACAAAGAGTATGGCAGATTGCAGCAGAATGGTCCTGTTCACAGCAAAACTGCATCCAGATACATGACCCTGAATGGATTTAAAGGTACCAACAACCGAGCATTTGATCCATTTTGTCCTCAATATTATAAAGCCCATCCTGAATCTTCTTGCTTCATCTCTATGTCAATCCAAGTTATACAATTTTACAATCTACCTTCCCCACCCCCCCATCAAAACTCACTTTTGCCTGCTATCCATACTGTATGCAATTTAACACAAAGTTTGCTGTTTTGTTTTGTTTTCTTACTTTTTTTCTGTCACATAAGTAAAAAGGGAGGTGACAAAACACAATAAAAAGGCTTAACTGTATTTTGCGAAATGCAAAAAAAAAAAAACGGCCCAGTGGTTAACGTTTATTCCATGCATGCATAATAACGTGCATAACGGAAAAAAGCGTTTTTGTAAACCAAGGCTGTTTCGTTTGCAAAAAGACAGTAAGCCCAACTAAAAAAAGAAATTTTGCATAGTGCTTTGCTCATTCGATTCTCATCTTAAAAATTCAAATGATTCAAACATATGCACACTTATCATTCCTGTTGCACAATTATTCATTGTGAGCCAAACTTAGTTTGTCTGTATCAGTTGCCCAATATGCCGGAACATACCCGAACTTGGCTTTGGTTAGTGCTTGTCTTTCTGTCTGCGGCTTGTCTGTGCGTGTTGTACACCCCTTAAATCTGTCCTAACATACTCTTCAAACAAACACTTTTTCGCTCCTCCACAACTTGTGCACATTGACTTTTTATTGTCCTGTATTTGGTACTTGTTTATTTGACATTGAATAGCACGCCCGCACAATTTTGTTACCCTCTTTAGAGGGGGTCACATTTTATTCCCTAGTGTCATCTAGACCGCATCATTAGAATATCAGGCTCATGGACTCCCCCAGCAATTATCATAAATTTTTTTTTTGTGTGTGTTGGCTGCCTATCCAAATCAGCTTCGAATTACCAGGTGCACACATGCACAGGTGCGTGTAACTTTCTCTCTGTGAAATGCGAACTTTTGTATTCTCTGCTTTATAACCATCAAGGCATGTAAATTTATAATCTTTGTTGGGACACTTTTCACATAAACCCAAACTTGCAATTTCAGCTTTTAATTTACTTAGAAAGTACTGTGATGCTGAAATGATAAAACTTGAGCCAACTGACATAGTCGGAAACGTTACCAGAGTCTGATATGATTAAGGTTAGCATTAGCACCAATCCATGTTTAAATAAGCCATGTGTGCATGCAACTTTACATTGTGCATGTAAATTTTTGAAGTATGTTACATGCACCGGTGCACATGTAATTCTAAAATTATAATTCGAAGCATGAGCCACATATGTCAATCTGTTTTATAACACTGGATACAAATGATCTTGGGTAGTGTAATTATCATGTGGCCTTGGTGACCTTGTTGTGACTTTTGTCCCCATTCAAAAAACGCGACGGCAGACGATAATGCCAATCCACGTGAATGCGTATTTTGTTTTACTTCGACGTCATTACGTAATTATAAAGTGAAAAATCAAAATACAATGTCAAAAAGGGGACAATTCCATTTGTAAGACATGGTTTTGAGGGGCGCAATTTACACTTTATTTATCTTTGTTGTGTGTTGTGTGGTAATTGGTGGGACAAATGTCATTAGGTGGCAGGCGGATTTTTTTCCTACCGGACGAACCCCTGGTTGAAGAACCACTTGCTGCGTCAGCAAATGCAAATACTTAGATTTATAAGAACAGTTTCAGTCCATTGTGAGGCAACAAAGGGGGAAGGAGAAAGAGGGGATGAATGGAAAGGGAGCAGAAGGGAAGAAAAGGGGACAAGAGAGTTCAAGGGATTTCTTGCTTGTATGCCCAATGGAATGATGGATCAAAAGGCTTCAGCTACTTTAATGGGATTAAATGTTAAAGTTTTTGGTTTTCTTTGTGACTAAAAAGGGTATTCAGAGGCACCAGATTCAAAGGTTACCATAATTTTATTTGCTCTTTTGCATAGCTTATTTCACTAGGATTGTATTCAGTCAGACCCCTACCCCCACTTTTCAAGCTGCTCGCTAGCCTGATCAAGGCTGTCTGGCTAATTTTTTTCAACACTTACCTGCAGACCCACCTTATTAACATTTATTCTCAATATCTGAACATTGTGTTTTCAGGTTTTAAATCAGTGCTTTTAGTCATTTTTAGACTACCCTGTCTAGAGAAAGATGAAAAAAAAAAAATGGCCTGAGTTGAACTTATTGAACCCGCTAGTGGAGTCATGGAACATAGGCCAGGTGAAATTGGAGACCTCCAAATTAGGTGTTAGGTAGAGTGAACTTCACTATTTTTTTTTAGTTTTGGCGATGGGATATGCTCCACCCCTTATATGATGGACATATTTGAACAACGTGTCCTGGAACCAAGAAATGAAGTTGTAATGCCTTGAACAAGGCTAGTGCCTATATGGTTTCTTTATTTATTGTTGGTGTCAGCTTCAAGAAGAAGCGGCACCTTAGGGATTACTTTGGTAGTGTCGTGGCCCAAGGTGTTGCAAGTCTGTTTGCTTGTAGGGAAATGTTAACCCTGACTTATTGAACTTGTACTCTTGTATACATTGACCAAATTACTTAATCAGAAAGAACACTGGCAAGCTTCGTAGGGGTATACACAAATGACCCTTGATGACCCAATTCAACACCAGCTGGCCGACGACAAATGGCATTCTGGGGGGGAAATGTATTTGGTTCAATAGCAGTCAATAAGCAAACATATACCAATAATAGGTATTGAAAGAAGACATAAGAACATGTCTTTCATACAGTTACTTGTAGTCTTTCAAAATCTATTCTTTTTATTGTTCATTTTATGAATTTGGTTGAAAATCAGGGGGTTACCCGGAAGCAATTCATTCATCTGCATGCCCTTGTGACTGTTGGAAGAAAGATAGAGGATCCAGAGACATTGGTAGTGAGGAAGAGATTTGTGCTAGGAGAACCTGCTGCAAATGAGAGTGGTAACAACCAAAAACTGCTGGGACATGCTGTCAGATAATCAAAGATTGGCATGGCATATTGTTGAGTCTCTCACATGGTAAGACTGTACTTGTACATCAGACTGGAGGAAATTTTTCCTTGACAACTTTTTAATCAACCGTGACTTACTCTACCATTGTGGTAGGACAGGCAGTTTAAAGCACTATGGCGCAACATTTTTGTAGAGTGCCAACAATTTTCAAAATTGGGAGATTTTTGCACCAGTTGTGGTGGGGAATGTGGCGAGCGAAAAGAGTGGAGGGGGAGTCAAATGCAGAAAAAAGGGGGAGGGGGAGAAAGAAAAAGGGGTGGGAGAGGAGAAGCGGGAATCCGGAGGGTGAAGTAAACGGGGGATTGGGGGGTTTCGATACAGCAAGAGGGGAGGGGCGGGAGAACCGCTAAACCAGAGACCGGGGCTTTTCCGGACCGCGGCCCCCCCCCCCAACCAAAAATGCATACGAAGGGACAATCGATTTTATTTTTAACGGTCACCAGCCCAGATGCAAAGAGAGCCAAATTTTGCGTTTATTGCATCTCGGCCGTTTTCCCGGCAAGGAATTAAGTAGCGTTAACATTCAATAACGGCCCACGAATGCCCAAACGGGAAAAAAACATCGCATCTCATTTTCCCGGAAGAAGGCCCAGATGCAACAAAAACATCGCGTCCATTTCCCGGAAGACGGCCCAGATGCAAATGGAAAAACATTCGCGCCATTTCCGGGAAAGACGTCCCCCCAGATTGAGATGACAACGAGGAACATCGCGTGCAAATGACATAAACAGGGATAATAAAATAAATAATAAATAAATAAATAATAATGGATGCGTACATGCACACTGATCTGCATCAATTTTGATAGCTTATGTTAGCCAGTCGTGAGTGGCGCATTTACGACTCAAGCAAGTCTGGTGGCGCTATTATGACTAAGTCATGCTCCAGGTTTACGAATGCATAATAAAAAAATAGTTATCGAAAATGGTGGCGCTATATCACCATCGATATCGAATTGTCTATGGGCATTTGGAACATTTGTCACCCGCCTGATGAATAAGCATTTTGCGCCTTCTGCGGGCAAACCGTACGAAATGCAGTTTGAAAAGCATCGCATCATTTTACCGGGAATGACGGCCCAAAAGCAACGACGGACATTCGCCGTCATTTTCCGTAAAGAAGGTCCCAAATGCAACGGAACATCGCGTCATTTTCTGTAAAGACGGCCCCCAAATGCAACAGGGAACATCGCGTCATTTTCCCGGTAAGGACGGCCCACAGATGTCAATTTTGAGGGCCAATTCTAATGAGAGTCATTTGCTGCGACCAAAAATAGTTGTGACGGCCGAGAATGCACACAAACGGAAAACACATTTCTCGACCCTTGGTACCACGTTTCGTTGGCTTCATTGCACCTCGGCCGCCCCCCCCCCGTTAGGGTGTTTAATGATTGAAATAGCGGGAACCTCCATTTCCCAAATACGACTTCTAATTAACTTGCCGAATCGATGGAACTAATGGAAAGAGCATAGACACGTTTCACATGGTGCCCCTCAATTCCCGGCTATTCATATGGAAAAGGACGTTTCCGCAGCCTTTGAATTATTATCGGCGATCTACGATATTAATTATTATAATTAAAAATCCTTCTCTTGGCACACAGAGAATTTTGAGCTCTACAACCCTAACAGGTTATAGTCAATAGCCAATACCCCAATTGGCAATGGCAAACTGCACCAAAATCTAAAAATATTTGGAGAAATGAGGACCGCTCTTCAAAAATGTGGCATTATTGCTTTAATTTGGCGAGAATTCTTTAGTTGCAAAGTTTGTAGGTTTTACATTTTTTGGTCTCATTTGAAAAGTTTGAAGTCCATTTGAAACTAAACTATGAGTCATATAGAGCAACATTGGGTTATGAACACCTATATGTCGGACGTACAAAAAGAATTGGATAGGTTTTAGGTGAAAAGCCCACCATAGTCAGTGATGTAGGTACTTCTTATGCAGTGATCGACAGCCATTGCTAAAATGCTTTGGCTTTTTAAAGGAAATATGTCAGATTTTTGTCAAGCTAGTTTGACTTACATTCATTAATAAATACTATGCACATACCATCACGACCATTACGAAAAAAATAATTACAATTTGATGTGAAATTAACCTAATAGATGCATTTTTAATTTTGCTTTTTTGACATACCGAAGAAAACGGGCGGATTTTTTCGCCACGGCTTCATTGATCAAAAGCGCCCAAATCGTGACAGTCAAAGTGATGACCAAAACATCATGTTGACTCGAATTGTTATGCTGACACTGTAATATTGATGATAATGTGGAAAGTAATAATAAAATTAGAAAAAAAAGGTACAGAATGACATATTTTGTTTCAGTTTCGTGGTCGTAAATGATTATTTGAAGTGGGGCAACACTGGCGGAGTATGATGGTCACAACGACGTAAATTATGGATGGGCATCACTTTGACGTCCACCATTTGCCTCTGCGATGTTGGATTTGTCGGAATCGTTTCGAGTTAATCTATTGGCGGGAAATTAAAAGGGCAAAATACCTCAACACATGTGGACAATTTCAACTTATTTTGATTTTATACGTGTAACTACGTACTTAAGACTTTCCATACATTCCAAATTTTCCACAATTGGTGGGGAATCGTTTGCTTATGATATTTTTCCTTATTCAAAGCCCTGGCTAAATATAAGCGCCGTGCGTGTGTTAAAGGCGGTTTGCAAAAATGCACGCGCCAAAATATCTGTCTGATGCGCTGACGTCCACTGACTCGAGGAAGGTAAAGGAGTATAGTAATGGCAGATCATTTCTAACCTTCACTTGATTGGCTGTATATGTCTGTACTAGAACCACTGGCTTATAAAATCCTATTGTCTAATAGCACTTTTCTATATTTAAGTAACAAAGGGTGGGTTGTTGAAGAAAGAGAGCCATATAATTTTGCTAACACAAAACCCCTGGATAAGGATAAACGTTTGGTATCAGGTATTGCTATGAGTCTTTTCCATTGATACCGTATAGTACCACATTACATCAATTTGATGTCACAATGATTTCATTATCCATCAGACCTAACATTTCCCCAATATTTGCTGAAAATAGTGCTGATTTTCTGTTTTTATCCCTAACGATTACAAAAACAGATTTTTGCCAGATATTTGGGGAATTTGAAAGAAATAGCAATTCGACTTGTAAAGTTTCATGCTTATAGCAGCCTAAGATTTAACCAGGAATGCAAAACAAAGGCCTCTGCTACCCCAGTGTTTGAAATGTGGCAGAGTCTATTTTTTTGTAAATACCAGTGAGCCACAAAGAATGATCCATTTATTTAGTTTTTGTCAATTTTTTTTTGTGACAGAACAAGTGTAAGGGTTTACATGAGGGTTAAGTATTGTATGTCAGCCTAAGCCTTTTCTCAAAATTTGCAAAACTACTTCCACAAAAAAACCTAGGATTTTGTAATGTTGTAAGAAAATAGACAAAATTATAACACAGTAGTCGGTGAAGTTGAAGTATTACAAAAAAAAAAACATAATAATTGTTACATAAAATCAAAATTAACAAACTGCAAGATTTAAAAAGCAGGATTCCAATGATATCTAACCACCAATGCACTAGGACCATGGTTTCACAACATTTATTGAATCCGAGACCCCATTCTTGACACTTGGCTGCGGCGACCTCCATTTATTCAAGAATAAGTTCATTAGCAAAAAGCCAAATTTGACCAGTCAAGGAAAAAAAAACCCCATGAAAATGCTTTGGAGAGGCACGTTCAGTGGCAAGCCTAGTTTTAAAGCCAGGGAAAGGGTCAACAAGGTCGCCCTATATCTACTGGAAACTCTGACTCTCTGGCATACAGGAGGACAGCAAGGGCAAATCCTTAAAACCCTTAAAATTAAGAAACGACTCTAATGAAACCATCCACTCCAAGGTGATTGAAAGCAACTTCGGTTTTTGTAGCATTCCATGGCATGGTGTTTCCCCATTCCTAAACAAGTGCGCAAATACAAATTCAATTGAAATCAAACACTGCAAAATCACGTTTGGCGTGCTGACATATTTTTCAATTCTTATGTGACAATTTGGTTGCCTGCCAAAGTTGTAGTTCAAGTACTTTCATTTTTATTTTTGGCGGTCACGGCCCCCAGGTTGGGAAATATTGCACTAGTTGAAAGCTGCTAAACACATGAAATGCCCCTTTAACATCTCCCTCGATTTAAAAGTATTTGAACAATTGGATGGTTAAATTGATTTCAGACACAAGATACTTATGAGGAAGTAAAGCGGTAAAGTATTAAAAATAGAACGATGATGCTCGTGCTTTCTACACTTGGTTTGAAAAATACAAAGAGCAGAGCTGCAAAATAAGGCTTGTTTAGGGGCAAGGCCAATTTCAAGGCAATTTTTACTTTGTGTAAAAGGGCATCAGGAATAGCGGTAATGAATAGGGCCAAAAATGGCAAAATAGGGCATCAAGCAACGGGTAGGCGGCACGAAGCGCAATGCCTTTGGTTATTTTGCGGCCTTCAAATGAGGTGTGAATGTCTTAAATTAATATAGTATTCTTTGTGTATTTATACAGAGCTTCTTGAGATCCACAAGGAAGATAGCAAGTTACGATACCACAAAGTGAATGTAAGTATCTTGACTAAAATGAGGCCCCCTAGCTCTAACACTTCCAGATCTACCACCTATGATACAATCTGTCTGATGGATCATTACAGGACACGACAGTGAGATGGACCCCCTCGAATAACCAACCAAAGTCTCTGTAAACCATACCAGTCACCATTCTTCAAGTACAAGTACAAGTATCTTCTGATTGCTCCATTACATTGATATACCTTCTAAGTATCAATCTAAATAGTGCTTTAACAAGATGCTAAAAAGATCTCACATAACCTAGAAGTACAAAGTAATCAAAAACTCCCCACACCAGTCTCGCACAAGAGTGCTGGTTTATGGACTAATACGAAACAAAGTATTTTGTGTATGCAGTGTAAGAGATCTTGTTTTGTTCGTACTCAGTGCACTGTTCTTAAATCGCCGCGCGCATTTCAGGATTCAGATGCGCTTATATGCCAGCTCTGGAAAAATTTTTAATTTCCCAGGAAGCTATTTGGGACAAAGTTCCCACCAATTTTAAGGATGTCCACCATTTCTTATGTATTTCTTTATTCCAATTTCCTCTTAAATGACCCAAATGCTCCCTGGAAGGGATTCCGATTCCAAATTTTTCAGGAGCTAAGTGCCGTTTGGTCAGTAAGGCGAGATAATACTGCGCAGCGAATCGATTAATTACTTTGTACTTCTAGGTTTACAGAGTATAGGCAATCAGTGAATCAGTTGCATGGGGGTGGCGTGGGTTCCAAAGAAGGTTGTGAAGTTGTTCAGAAGATACAGATCACGTTCTTAAATTTAGTAAATATGAATCTTGCCTGAAAGGTTAAAGAGGAACTTACTATTCAAGATCCTCGGATAGTATGTTAAGTAGTTAACACTTCAGTTTCAGTATATTGCGGAATGATAGCTCAATCAGGTAAGCGCTCGACTCCGTGTATGCTCATCATGCGGTATAGGGTGCGTTTCGAGCCGATCTGTGAGATTCAGCTGTCGTGTAATTTCCCTGGACAAGAATCTAACCGCTTGGTTCCCTCTGTTCTCGCTTTACCCAGCCGATATTTGGGAAGCTGGCCACGGCTGCGATGGTTATATAGTTATGTTTTGTGATAAGGGAAAGCGCTGGGGGACCCGATCTGCTGCATCCCTTGAAATGACGCTAAATGGTTTATGGTATGGTTGGGCCACAGTGATCAGCGCCATTTGCTTGGAAAAGCGCTTCGAGGCCAATTAGCTAAGGCGCTATATAAATCTCTGCATTATTATATTATGAAATTATTACAATAAGCAACCCATTATGTTTTGAAAGCAAAGTTGGCCTTTGCATTTCAAAGACTGCCATTTCAAAAGGCGTTCGTGGCCCTTTAAAAATAATAAAAAGTAAAATAAGAAAAATGGAAGAGATATTTTATGGTAACAAAACTTGCAGTCAGCTCCATAGCCGCTAGCAAACAGACTGATGCTACACTGCCTATGAAGGGGGGAGGGGAGGGTTGGCAGTTGCTTGCTACAGCCCAAAATGACGCTCTTCTAATTTCACTTCGGTGAGATTTCATCTTAATATTGCTCATTATTTAAATTCTTCTCATCAAAGGAAAGTGAGGTCAATTTATATTTTATCAGCAATAATTAATTAGGCTTGCTCTTTGTGTTTATTATTTTGGCAAACACTGGACAAGAGTTTATAGTCACATGTGAGCCTGGCGGGTTCAGAAGACTCAGTATTGTTCATGCATTGTCAGCATTTGCATTGCATCACAGTTTCAATTCGTACAAGAGACTGGAACCAACACCCCCTGGTTATGGTTGGATTTCTTCAGATACCTCCCCTCCGTTGGCCTGAAGCATACAACAACTGGGACGGCTTGGTTTCCTAAATGTGTTTCGAATCTTGTGCTGATCCTGGTATTAACAGCTTCCAAGAATGCTTGTGCAGTTTGACATTTTAGTGACTTGTCTATAGAGCAATGCTACTATATCCTTTACTTTTTTGACTATGAAAGCCTTCCGATTATGTTAACAAAAGAACAATTAAAAATTTCCCTTAATGTTTTTTATATATTAAAAAACTTAAAAAACAGAAAAAAATGTATGACATGGAGTAAAATCCAATGTTATATACAATCATGGATTTGATTTGGATTTTATTTTGACAATGTCCTGGATACAAAGCCTCTACCGAAGCTTATTTCAAATTGAGTCATTTCAACGGATGCCAATAGGACTGATTTTTCAGGACACTTGGCTATTAATGAGTCTCTGGGGTTAGTGGTCCCATTCAAGGCCACATCAAAGACTGGGGTCAGGTCAAAGATCATCTAGGAGGTCATTAAGAGGTAATGGTTCCAAAAACAAAAGTTGAGTCAGAAATGATTCGAAATTGCTTGGTGTATTACCCCGCCCCTTCACCCCTTCGACACACAAACTCTTCAGCATGTTGATACTGCAGCTCAAAAAACTTTCTGGTCATTTTTGGTCAGTAAATTACATGTTTCAAAAATCCCCCTGAACTATTCTTGTTGCCCCACCCCCCAAAAAAAAAAAAAAAGATCAGCTGGGCAGCCATGATTACAGTCTCTGCTTGCAAGTAGACACAGTAATGAAGCACTTGTTATAATTTCTATAAATTAACTATGATGGTCCATAATACAAAATAACCCCCAATATGTATTTATTTGTATTTTCAGTACTTGTAAGTTAGTTGTCAATTTGAATCTGCTTAGCTTGTATGCGTGTGTACTACATACAAATAATCTGTACAGCGTAAGCAAATCTCCTGTAATTGTTTGCTTGGCCTCCTGCAACCAACTGTAAAATTTCATAGTGATTTTCTAGTAGCGTAACCCCCATGAGATTACCATCTCCCACCCCCCATACAGTATCCTGATTGGCTCCATTCATAATTATAGCTATGATATACCTCTTGAGTAACCAATCTCAAACTAGACCTTCTGTTACACTGTACAAACCAATAGCTTTTTACCATGTCTCGATTAGCTAATATATCATAAATCCGATATAACCGAAAAATGGCCGGTTGGTAAGTGAGATATTATTACAGAAGGTATCACGGTATGCTACAAATATTATAAAAGACAAAACGATAAAATGTAAACACTCAGTCTCGGGAAACCCTAGTACACGGTTGGCCTGCATGCCCTCACGTGTACGCGTGGTTTCCTCGACTGGATCTATTCTGTATCCAACCCAATCCTTAAAAACTAAAATGTAACCTGCTACTTGTTACAGACATCCAAATCGGATTTTTGATTTTTTCGATTTAGCATATCACTAATCGTGCCGTTAACTTCAAGATCATGAGCAGTAGACAAGAGGTTTTAATATCACTTTTTTCGATTCACATTTTAAAAGTTTGATTTTGTTTATATAACTGTGACCTTTGACATCTGGACGCAAGTTTGCAAAATTATTTTATGCATATGGGGCCAACTTGAATCTATGAATTCTGAGCTTCAGCATCTGTCATGTTTTTAAGTGGGTGGAATTGAAAAGTGCAATTTTTAGGTTTCATACCCCCCATTGACTTCCAACTTTCTAGACTTTAACTTGAAACCCCTTGATCCTCATCAGAATCTGGGGGGAGGTGTGCCCACCGGTCGCCCCCCGCCCGGGGTTCTGTGGCACTCCCACGATATCCCCGTGATCGGGGGGAAGGGACAGTGATGGTTTTGGGGTACCGGTTTTTTTATTTGTCGGCCGCGGCCCCCCGTCGCTGAAAGGGCGGCGCTTGGCCCGCACGCGAGGGGGGTCTGTACCCGGGCTGCGGCAGTGATCGGCCTGTCCCCCCTCTCGCGGGGGGGGTTGTCAGCCGCCTAGCGGCGGGCGTTTACGGTTTTTCTTGAGGGACTACGGCAGAAGGCGCGCGGTCTTCCAGGATCTCTGCCCCGCGGAAGCGGGGGGCGGGGTACTCTCTTCTCGCCCCGAGAGGTCGCAGCGTGGTTTCGGCGCGCGTTAGCGCAGCGCGAGTGGGCGGACCCACGCGCCCCCACCTGGGAGACGCGCCTAACGGTATCTGGCCGGGGGGGGCTTTCCGTGCCGGGGGGCCCAAGGAGGGTGGCTTCCGAAGACCCTCCAGGTGGTCCGGTGGAGGACCCGTCTAGCTCCTGTGAGTTGGGGCGCTGGGCCCCCCGGGGTGGGCGTGTCTAGCTGCGATGAGAATGGCTGGGGGGAAGAGGGGTGGGCGTTGTGTCGCCGCCCGGGCGGAGGGGGCGCACGAGGGGGCAAGCGGGCGCGGGGGGGGAGCCGTTCGGCGCCGGCCACGTCGGTGGGGCTCCCCCCGACGGCCACTTTCGGTGGGCGGAGGCGGTGGGCGCCCCTAGGGGCATCGCGCGGCCACCGCCGCTCGCATGTCGCTACGGGGGATGCTTCACGGCCTTGGCCCCGTCTTATTTCGGAAGTCCCCCCGGCGGGCGAGCGCGCGCCTTCCTTGGCGGCGTTAGGCGGTTGCTGGATCCGGGCTCTCCCGGTGTGTGCTCGCACAGACCTGTCCGCACGGCGCACGCCACACCCGCCCCCCCCCCCGCGCCCGGGTGTCCAGCCCGCAGGAGGAGGCTCTCAGCACGGCCGATGTCTTGACACCCCCGGCCGCCGCTAGCTGCCCGGCATTTCCCCGACGGGGCTAGCGGTGCTCTAGACCTACACACTTGTGCCGCCGACGGGGCTCGCGGTGAGCCCCCCCCCGGCCCGTGCGACGGCCCTAGCTTGGACCGGGTTTCTTCTCGCAGACTCTTTGTTTGAGCCGGCGCCGGGCGTTTCTCGTGTTTCCCCACGCGCTAGTGGGGGGGCAGGGGGGGCTCCTGGGGTGGGGGTACTGTCCCCCCCCCCCGGGCGCACCGGCCGCTCACCCCCACCCCCCTGGTTAGGACACCCTGCCCCTCACCCCCCGACCTTCCCCGCTCCCTGTCCTAGGCCCCACCTTCGCCACAGGGGCATCGTGCGGGGTGGAGGCAGCGAAAGGCCCGGCTTGTCGGGCCAGCCGACGCCACCACCTCCCGTTCGGTCGGCCGCCACCCGCGGTCCCCAGTCCCGTTCACCGGCACCCCCCGCGCGTTTCCCGCCGGGGGGGCGCTCGCCCCAAGGTCGATACCACTATCTGGGCGCCCCAGCCGCGCCGGCCGCCGCCCGGCTCCGGGGCAGTTGACACGCGCGTTTTTTTCGCCGCGCCCCCAACACCCCCCCCCCCTTCGCCCGCCCCGAGCCCCTGATGGTCCGCACCCGCCTATCCGCCGCCCGCCATGCTTCCCCCCCCCCCCAACGCCGCGCCCCCCCCTTCTACCCTGCTCACGCCCGCGAGTCTCTTCTGCTGCTGCAGAGGGGCCCTCTGTCTACCTCTACCGGTCCGCCCACCCCCTGGGTCTTCTGGGCCCTGGGCCGCCCCCCTGGTTCCCCCCAGCCCACCCGCACCAGGACGGCCCCCGGCCGGCCCCCCGCCCGCCCCCAGGGGCTTCCTTGCGCCCGCCCCTGGCCCCACCCGGCAGGGGACGGCGGTCTCCCCCAACAGGGCCCCCCACGAGCCCTGAGCTCTAAGGAGCCTTTGCGCACCCCCCCCCGATTCCCTTGCCCGGCAGATCGCCCGCTCTGGGCCCCCCCACCCCCCCCCGCCCCGGTCCTCGGGAGGGCCCGTGATCCGGGCGCTGGCTCCCCTGAGGGGTAAGCCGGGGAGCGGCACCGCACCCACGCCCGGATACGGTTCAGCCCCACGACTCGTGTGGGGGAGTGGGGCTCCGCGGCCGGGTGCCAGTCCGGGCTCCGGCCGGCCCGCCTTGTTGGCCCGCGCTCTCTGCCCACGAGGCCCGGCGACGGAGCCGGCTCCCCCCACCGACGGACGGCCGCGACCCCCCGCAGGTGCGCCGGCGCGCCCAATGGCGCCAACACGGGCCCGCAGCCCGCCAGGTTGAATCCGGCACTAGCCCGCCCCCCCCGACGACCCGCAGTTCGCGGGTGGGCCTTGGGGCAGCCGACGGCCGGCGACCGCTCGGACTGGCAGTTGGTCTTATACTCGCCAGGCCGGGCGGCTGTGGGGCCATGACCGGCCCCCCTGGTCGGAGGCGTAGTTTCCGGGACCCTGGGCCGTCGGGGGGACTTCTGTGCTGGGGCTACTCCCACCACTGCCCGTCCTCCCAGAGCTATTGCGCGCAGGGGGGGGCGCGTTGGGGGGTCCGACCTTGTTTGGGCGGTTATTTTGAGTGCGCGCGCTAGTGCGGTCCCCGCGGGGCGGTCCCCGGAAGGCCGGTGGGAGCTGGGGCCGTCTCCCTTTTAGTGGAGCAGGCTAGGGAGGCGGAGGGGCCCACCACGCATGCCGGTTTTGCTGTTGTCTCCATTCTTTAACCGCCCCGGGCGACGGCGCGTGGTCACCCGCTCTACTTTGGGGGAGCTTTCCGTGACTGTGTGGGTTGCCGGTTATGGTCGCCCCACGGGGTTTGACCGCCGGTCGCCTCCTGTTCCTTGCTCTTGTTTGGTGGGGGCTGCCCCCCGTGAACGGGGAGGCGCGGGCCACGCCACCGGGAGACGCCCGGGTCCCCGGGCCGCGCCCTAGCGTGCGCGGTCGGGGATGGCCGCCCTGCGTGGGTATGCCTCTTTTTTTCCACTCGGAGCCCCCCGCTTTGTGAGGGGGGCGACGCCGTGGCGGCGGCGGCGCGGTGAGGCGCCGCGGCGGATGGAGGTCCGCGACGGGCCCTACCGCGTTGTTTGCCCCGTCCGCGCAGCTGACAGCCCACTTTCCTCTTCTCTTATGAGGCCGCCGGCCCTGGGCCGGGCGCCGCTGGGAGGTCGCTCTTGCGGTGCCGGAGCCCGGGGGCCCGGACACTTTCTGTTGTGAGTCCTAGGCGTTGCCTCTGCCGAGGCGACGCCCGCCTCTTCCCCGCGAGCGGGCCCCGGGCGCACGCCACGGCTCCCATACCCCGGTCGGGGCGTGGTTCCCCGCAGTGGCCCCGGCCGGCCCCACCCCCCGCCCGTCCCCGTGGCGCAGGGCGCCCGCCCTGGGGGCGGTCCGGGGACCCTGAGGGGGAGTGGTGACGCCCATGGGGGACCCCTGCCGCCCCCACCCACCCACCCCTACGGCCCTGGCGGGGCCCCCCCGGGGGGCCCCCCCGCCCCCCCGGGGGGCTTGGGTGTGGCGAGTGCGGGCGTCGGAGGCCCTGGCCGCGGTGCAGGTGGGCTGCTGGGCTGTGCTCTGTGGGGCGGGTATGCACCTCTTGGTGTGCGGGACGCCGGCGGCCCCCCTGGTCACGACCGCGCCGCCGCGCGACCTCCGGTGGGGGAGCCCCCCCCGTAGCACGACCCGGGGCTCCCGAGGCCACCGCCACGGCGACGCCGCCCCCCGCCGACGCCCCACCGCGCCGGGCCGTGTTCGGTGTATCCCGACTCGCCCGGCCGACCCCACCCCGCCGACGCGCGCGACTCTCTTGTCCGTGACTCTGTCTCCCCATCCTGTGGCTTCTTCCGGTGGGCCGCCTGGGGAGGCCCGTGGCACCTCTCACGGCGGGTCGGCACCCCCCCCCCGTGGGGGGATCCCCCCCTTCGTGTGTCGCCGATGGCGGGGGTTAGGGGGTGTGAGCCTCCTCCCCCCGGGTCGGGCGGCATCCGCGGGTTGGTTGTCTCTGGGCCGTATTTTGTTCCAGTGCTTCTCGCGTTTTTCGCGTTTGTTTTTGATGGCTCTGCACCAGGCGCCCCCACTCCCCGTGGTTCCGCACTTCCGGGTCTGGTTTGCGGTTGTCGGGGTGGGGGGACCGCCACGCCGCGCCCTCCCCAGCGGGGGTTTTGCCGGTAAGGGTGCACCCAGGGGGAAGCGGTTCCCCCCCCGCCTCGACCCCCGCGGCGGGGGGGCCAGCCCCACCCCCCCACGGCGCCCGCGCATTTGGTGGCCCCGGCGTTCTACGTGGCGGGAGGTGATCCTTCCTGGGGTTGGGGGCTGGTTCCCGGTGCGGGGGACGGGGGTTTCTTGCCACCCCGCTCTTTCGTTCCGGGGGAGGTTTTGGTTGTTGTTTGCTTTTGCTGTCGCTTCCGCATACGGTCGGTGCGCTTCCCGTGTCTTTTGCGCTAGCGGGGGCTCCAGGGTGTCCGCTGTGCCCCGATGGCGGCGGTGGGTGGGCGGCCACCCACCACGGTGGCGGGGGGGCGGCGGGGCCCGGATAGCGCGGTCCCGGTGCGCGGCCTGGGCGTGGCCCCCGGGCGCACTCGCGGCGCGGGGGAGGCGCCGCCCCCCCTTCAATCGCGGCGCACCTCCCTCGCAGGCCCCCCCGTCGGACGTCGAACACGGGTGGACCCACCTGGTTGGGGTCGCGTGGCTCTTCTTCGGGTCTTAGCTGGCGGCCGTCCGGTCGCGGTTCTTACGCGGGGACACGCCACCGTGGCCCCGCCACGCGGGGCGCGCCATGCGCCGCAGGCGTCCCGCATGGCCCCCCGCTCTCCGGGGGGGCGGGGCACAGGTGGCGGCCGGCGCCCCCTATCACGCGGGGGAGGGGGCGGGCGGTGGGGGGTCCCCGCGCGTCCGCCACACCTGCGGGGCCACCGGGGGTCCTCTGTTCCTTTCTTTTCGTCTCTGGATTTTCCTGCTTTGGGTCCCGCCTCTTCGGTCTGGGGCTTAGGTGTGAGCGCGGCGTAGTCGAGGGTTCCGCGGCGGTGGGCGTGACTCCGCCAGGGGGGGTGGGGTTGGGGCCGTGGTCGGTTTGTTTTTGGGTGGGTGCTCGTCCCTTCTTTTGGGGCCCCCCGGGCCACCCCCTCCGGGCCGTGGGGGAGGTGGCGCCACCCCCCGGGGTCCGGCGGAGGTGGGGGGGGGGGGGGGGGGGGGGGGGGGCGACCCTGTCGCACCCCGCGGGGCGGCCAACGGTTTTCCCCGACCCCGCGACTGGGGGTGCTATGGGGGCCCGGTAGAGGGCCCCGCCCGCCTAATTGGTGGTCCTTCCTTCTTCCTCCTCCGGGCTCTGGGGTCGTCGGTTTCGGTTTCCGGGGGGGGTGGCCGCCCAGGTAAACCCCCGTGCGGTCGGGGTTGGCGCCGCGGTGGGTGGGATGTAGTGAGGGCGGGGGTGGGTTGCCGGACTGGCGTGGGGGGGTCAGTTGGGCCTTCGACCGCCCACCGCCCGGGGGCCCCGGGGGCGCCGGGCGTATTTGGGTCCTCGCCGGGGCGGCCGGGCGCTTGGGGTTTTTTGGGGGGGGGGCTCCCCAGGGCGATTTTTTTCGTGCGGCCCCCGCGTGCCCGGCCGGGTGGGCGGGCGGGCCCCCTGGTCGGGGTCATTGTAGTGTGTAAATTCGTGTCCCTACCTATGGTTTATAGTCCCACTGATCTGCCTACTTAGACGCTGAACTTGACCTCTGGAATCGGTACACCTCCTCCACCCAAGTTGATATCAGGCCCCTATTTATTTGCGGCGCTAAACAGGTATGTTTTTTCAGATTGTATTTTTCGCCCACTGTACCTCTGGGGTAAAGTCTGCTGACAACAAACCGTATACCCCACATCTAGTCTAAACGCCTATTGATCTTTCTGGTCAATGTTTTCTCGCCCAGGGCACTCCCCAGTCATATATTCGTTGATTCAACCGGAGGGGTCATATTGACTCCTCGGTCTATTTGAACACAAAATGCATTTTGCAATATGTTCTAAGTGTCCTTGTATGGCTACTAATGTGTACTTTTCTGTCATCCAACCGGTTGTGTGGCCACCTAATTGGGCGGGGTTCTTCTAGCACCCCCCCCCTCTGCCGCATACCTAATTTGTGCATTGAGCTGAATACCGGTATCACAAAATTTAAAGAGGAATATATGCAGCTCAAAAATCACTCTCACCATTGATGTTAGCCTTCTTTACTTACATTTTGCACTTCGCAATTTGAGTTTGCTAACGTTTTAACCCATACTACCAATTGAAGATATTGATATCTTCATTGATACCCCCCCTCCCATTATTTTTTTTCCCCCCCTAGCGACCCAAGAACGGGGTTTGGTTTTTCATTTTTTATATTTGGTCAAAATCTGAGCATACCTTCAATTTAAAGTGACAGAGGAGATTGTTGAGGAATCCACGAGTTCCTTTTTATTCAAAGTTACCTGATCAGTTTTGCACGACCTACTTTTCCCTCTCCCCTCCCTGAGAATTTTATCTCGTTTTTCGATACGGTGTACCTTTGCACATATTACTTTTTTTTAATATACAACAGGACCCAAACCGCAGCCAAACATCGGTTCCCCCTGAACATGTCTGCTATCATAATCAGTCCCTCTAGAAAAATCGTGCTTGATTTTATGTCCCCCCTGTCACGAAACACCCAGAAAAAATACTAAATACCCATTTTCATTTTTCACCCCACCCCCACATAAAGCATGGTCCCATAATTTTGGCTTATTCCACTTCAGGTCTGCGTCCGCATATAATACAGGTCAGCCCATTCCCAAGATGCAAACAATCCGGGTTTGAAAAAAACTTGCGGCGGGCTTCTTTTGGAATGTTTTTTTTTCTCACTGTTCTTTGCCGCAAGACTGCCCCCCATACTAATCCCACCCCCCCCCCCCCCCCCCCCCCCCCCGTCCGCCCATCTCGCACCCCTCCCCCCGCTCCCCCCCTCCCCCCCACCTCCCCCTCCCGGCCCCCCCCCCCTTCCCACCCCCCGACCGCCAGCTGGCCCCCCCCTCCCCACCTCACCGCACCCACCCCCCCCCCCCCCTCCTCACTCTCTGAGAGCGCACCCTTCGCCCCCCCCCGCCCCACGTGGCTCCCCCAAACAACCCCCCCCTGTTCCAATACTCCCGCCCTGCCTCTCCCCCTGCCGTCCCAGCCTAAAACCCAGAACCACCCGTACCCCCCCACCCCACCCGCCTCCCCTTCAGCTCCCACACACAAACCCCCACCCCACCCACCACCCCAACACATGCAACCCCAAAACAGGATCGTACCTCCCCCAGCTGACTTAGCCCCCCCCTCCCAACCCCCACCCCCCCCCCACTCCCACGAGTCTCACTCCCACCCCTCACCCCACCCCCCTCCGCCCCCCTTCCCACCCCTCAATCTCATTCTGTTCCTTCGGTTTTTGTTCACAGAGATGGTGTGTAGGTTTCTCTCTCTTGTTTTTCCGTTTTTTTTCTCTCTTGTTCCTGAATATTCTTTCTGTGTTTCGTTTTTGTTGTCCAGAGAGAGTTCTACCCTTCTTCCCCCCCCCTTCTTTTCCAGAGATCTCTTTTATCGATGTAGTTGGCGAAACTCGCTCTGTTTCGTCTTCTTTTTGTTTGTTCTTTTTTTCGTTTGAGTCTCTTCTTTTCCTTCCTTTGTCGATCGTCCTTCTTCTTTCGATCTTTTTTGCGTCAATCTTGACTCAGCCCTCCTTCTCCACTCTCAAGATTTGTCTTTTCGCCGACTCGAACCTTTTTTTGCTTTAACCTTTCTTTGTCTCTGTGGTTGCTAGCATAAACAATTTTTCCCCCCTGTGACAATTGCGGCCTCCGTCCTTTTGAGTTGAGAGCGCGATAATCCATATGTTCTTACTTTGAGTTTGGAGTAGGAGTCGCGGGTATCTTCTTTCCTCTTGTCGCGCCTCCTGAGTGCCTTTTGGTGTAGTTTGGTTTACTTTTGTGGTGTTGTGATGTGCGCGTGTTTACGTGGAGGAGTCGTGGTGTGTGTTTTGTTTTCTATCTCCATATAGGTATGTGTGTGTCGGGAGACAAAGCAAAGGTGATAGAGGTGAGGCGGCCCGGCTCAAGATAGTGGCCCGGTTTAGGCGTTTTTTCCCACTCGCCGCCCCGAGCCATTCCCTTTTTTCTTTTCTACATTAATAGCTTATGCACACAAAAAAGCCCAAACAAAACCAGTGTATGCAACAGGCAGGAAAAGGGTGTTGTCCCCAGTATTATGACACACTGACCTTCCTCAAGCATTGTCCCCATCGTTTGCATAATCAGGTTACATATGAACATTTCTGAAATTAATTATCTCACCCTTCATATTCACCTACAAATACCAAAATTATATGAAACCCAACTGTCTTTTTGTACGGGGACAAATTCTTGGGTAATACCTTGGAAAACATGAAATTGATTAATTTGACAGACTAGCTTTGACTAACAAGAGCAAGTTTGTAGCTGTGCCTGATTTAGGGTGGATTTACTAAGAATGAGCTGTTCAATTAATGGTCTTGCCACTTCCCTGTGGAAGTTTAAAGCTTGGGAACTGCGCACATTTTTTCAGAAAATTTCAAATTCTTCAATTTGCTCGAAATGATTTGTCTGGGCCATTGGAAGAATAAAGATTTATTACACATTAAAAAGAACATACCCAAAAGATTCTTTTGGGGTAGGGACAGAGGACATCAATATAAGAGGCTATGGACCATCCGGTAATTTGTAAGCTATCTTTTAAGTTTGCCAAACTTTTATCAACAAATGTGTCATTACATGAATATCATAGACTGTACTACATGATATTAAAACCACAAAGGTCAAAGACCAGACAAACAATGTACATGCCGAGAGGAAAATCAACTCCGGCGTGTGTTTGCTTGTGTTTTTTAAGAATTTCCGTGTCGTTCTCTGCTGAATTAATTGTCGCTGGCGACATTAATAATAAAATCATTCTCTTTACCCGTAAGGGCCATGATTTGGGCTTAATCATTAAGGTGAAGGACTAATGTATATGGGGTCTTTCAATGAAAAATGTCCTCAATCACATTTTTGATATGGTGATCACAAAAGTGTTGATCTTAATGAGACCAAAATCAGTTTTATGCAGATGATAATGAGTTAAACTTGTGGACTAAATCAAGGCCTTTCATTATGCCACCAAACTTGGTGCAAATTTTATTTATAACATTTTCGTTAATTTTCACCCGAATACGATTGGTTGTTTGTTCAGGCGGTTTAAATATTAGCGAACTATTTTGTGAATAGAATGTGGTGACCACAATCAGTAATTGTTCTGTAAAATGCACAGGGAAAGGAAAATGGCTTGTTTACTTCCGTTATTGATATAGGTGGGCAAGCAAGAAAATAGAGGTAAAAAAAAATTAAATGAAAAAGAAAAAATTTTACTATTTTTTGTAGTTTAGTTTTTTATTTTGTATTTCACTGTATATTTATAGAAAATGAAAGAATCAACGTGTGTACCATTTGGGTGTCATGACTTTAAATGTTTTGGGTTACATATTGGAAGCGGTTGTTTTTTGTGCACTTCAATATTTTTGTCACTAAGGACCTCTATAATCAATTATAATGATAATATATGACTGAAGGAAAATCTAACAGCATGAGAGACAATAAATTTTGTCAATATTTCAGGGATTGCTCCAAAATGGATCAGACGTAACTGTGGTGTCCGATGTACATGTTTGATAAATTAATGCTAGTTTTTCTGTATTTTCACTGTTAAGCAAGAGGTAGCATTTTCCATCCAGTTGAGAAAAGAACTGGCTAACAAAAGTAACATATTTTTTAAAAACCAAAAAAAGGTCACCTTTCAACTCTGTTCTGTTGTGAGGTAGGCAACTTTGAATAAAGTGGTGTCCGACGTTACCCGTTGAACTGCCACTCAAGTAAAACAGTATGATTTCTGGGAAACAATGCCCAGACTTACAGCTTTCACTCAATGATTTAATTTGCAAAAAAGACAACATTTCCAATCGACATAAAACAATTCTGATACTTTATGTATATCAATCACTTATTATATTAGCATGCATCAATCAACATGTAACCAGGCGCCGGGGTGTCCAGTGGGGTTTACATGTTGATTTCCCACACTAACTCTATATGAGTACATACGACTTTCTCAAATATGGCATTTGCTGAATTTTCTGTCAAATTAACTTTCCGATTAGTTTGACAAAGTGTATCCAACACTTGGATGCAAGACATTATCTAATATGTATTGTGGTTTGACATTTTTACATCATGTCACACCTTTGAGTACATATTCATGGAAAGACCCATATAGAAAGCTTTTACCACCATGCAAAATCATTATTTGAAAAATTCTTGAGGGCGCACTATTTTTCAAATGTGCCAGTGTCTCTTTAGTACAGTCTCATCACCAAACGAATTCTTTACAACATCATTAGACCATATCGAAAAGCGCGCCACTGCTTGATATAATTAACCTTGGGTGGGTCCCCTGTATAGCGCTATAACCAAAGCACAGAAAGCTTGCACCTGTAGTTTCAAATTTATCCATTACATTTCATTCCCATTTTGCGCTCATATAATTTCACATAGACCCTTAGTACAATTTGTGTTGCAATGCATCAAAGTCCATATAGTAAGCGAAAATGGTCAGTGGTTTAGTTCTGACATCGCTCTCATGCTACTGACATTGCCCTGATATGCACAAAGCCAAACCACACTTCTTCAAAACTTTCCCATCCATTACATCGTTCCCATTTATAACCCGTGTTTTGCTAGTTTTCGATCGTTCGTGTTTTACTTCAATCACTGACTATCGCAACCTCGTGTCCAAACTGCGCATCGGAATTTCCAATGATTGTAACATGCACTACCCGGGCCAGTAAATTGGGTTGGAATAGATCACACGACATGCATTATCCATGGTGCAGGGTGGTGTGGCGTCGTAATTAGCATGACATGCCTCGTTTTGTTGGTGGTTTGAGGATTACTTTTGCGTGTGTATTGCAATGGCGTATCGTTGCCCGGCGGAAGCCTAGACTCCTTTATACATATTGTTGAGTGGCCCGATAAAGTGTGTTCGTTGGGGCATCAGGAGGAGTAATGATTGTGCAAAGCTACAACACACGGGAAATCCAGAATGACAAGAAAAGATAAAAGGCCATGGTCCTGATCTCTAATAGTCTCGTCCTCATAAAACCCATATCTACCAGAAGTGGTCTACATTTTGGTATCTGAAGCAAGCTACGATTTTTCTCATTTACCCTGTGAAAATCTTAGGTCTAAAGGATGTGTTGGTTTGGAAGTTAAGAGCGAAAATGTGCCCCAGTTTGCTGAACATATTAATTTTATAAAGTACTCTAGATGGGCTCTAAATTTGTTGGTTTTGTACCTCTCACTAAAACGGATTGCATATAAGGTGCGCGAAACCTTTACAGATGGTGATTGGGTGAAGGCCCTTCCTTCAGATGAAAACTTTATATCTTTAACTTGGACCATCACCCTTTACAATTTGCAAAAGGAAATCTGATTTTTTAAAAGCAAGATGAAACCAGTTCTCAGAGAAACCTGCAAGTACAATGTATGGGAATCGACCAACCAAAAATAACACTGGCCTCCACAAAGACTCAAACCTGAACCACATTGGTGAAAAGCCACAAAAATGCCAATTCATTACACAACACCTGTTCCCTCTTAACTTTGCCAACTAATGTCCATACTCGTAACATGGGGGTTTTTTTCATCTTGGCACGTAGCCCCCCGGTTTTCCAAGGGGGAATTTTTCCCAGTAGGCTCACAACTTTCCGCCGATCACATTAAAAAATATCCGGTCACAGGGTAACAGAGTCTGAAAAAGGCTGATTTAACATGAATTCCATCGTGTACTTCCCTACATTTCCCCTCAAAAAAAGAATTTCAGAGGGGGCACTCTGTGCCCCCCCCCCTTTCCCCCACTGCATACACATGTTTTTCATCTAAACAAAGTTACAATATAAATGTAAGAATGAAAAAAATAAAAGGATTTTTTTTATTTTTTTTATTTTTTGTATTGTTTTGTCAATTTAGTAATTTGATAATCCAGGTTTTTCATTTCATTTAAGTAGGGAACTTGTTATTCAGTTCTTTCCTACCCATGAGGGTAAAATCCCCTGTGTCCCTTGTGATTTGTGTGGCATTGATTTAGCCTTTCCCATATAATGCTGGGCTGAACAGCTAGGATCTAGTGACTTCAGGGGAGTCCATGTATTCATGTTGCATTGACACTGTACGGATCACAATAATTTGCGGTTAAATCCTTGTGAATTATCCCATCTGTTAGAAAATGTAATCACACACAATTGAAAGATTCAAACCCAAAGTGTTGCAGAGCGCTCTAACCAAGCCTTAAAACTTGGCATTGTGTAACTAACTGAATTCAAGCATAATGGTTCTTTTTGACCTTTTTTGTGGCCCGCCCACACTGATTTTTGAGGTCTCATTTTTTGACAAAACCAGATAAAACAAAAATATCAATGCGGCCATTTTTGCAAACTGATTTGATTAATTATTCAAACTAACTACTCTATGTAAATTTTATGAAATTTTCATTGCGGGCGAAATATATTTTTCAAAATCGATTTACCACATCTTCTATGGGGAATGGGCATGTAGAGAGTGCGCTTAAACAAACATACAAATTATAACTTTTGTAGGCTTACCGGCAGATTCCCGCAGTGGATTTGTCCTGATTTTTGTCAGCAGGTGATAGAGCTCTTGCATGGTCCCTACTTAATATCAGTTGTCAAATTGTCTCGCCCCTGCTTAAACCTTGTTTCTAATATAACGAAGACAATTTGGCATTGCGTGGGTCAAACAGCTGTGCAACCAGCTATAGCTGGAGGACCACTTCCGCCTCGCGTTTGTGCGTGTTATTTGTGGATGTGTGGTCTTACTAAGATGCATGTGGGAGTATTTATAGTTAAAGACGACATTGGTGTGAGATTTTTCTTCAGTGTGGGAGTATTTTTACTAGTTTTATGTTACAAATTGTCCTATAACGGATAACTGTAATCTATATTGAGGTTTCATTCCCGTAAAAGAGTAGAAAGAGGATTTTCTAGTTTAGTAACTATATAGGCCGGCGGCGCAATCCCTTGGCTAGAAAAGTGAGAAAGACTAGAAAGACAACTGAAAAAAACTTGAAAATGTAAACAACAGTCTAAAGTGTCTTTTTAAAGAGAAAATCCCTCAAAACTATATAGTTTGAAATTCTTCCTTATATAGTTTTGAAAAGTGTATTTCTGAAAAAAAATGTCTTTTAAGAACCACTTCAAGAGCCACCTACTCAAGACTTCCAATTCTTATAGTGTGATGGAAATATTCTTTCTGCCCATGGCCGCTTGTCACTTAATGACCCTCTTTTTGCACTACACAACAAGTATAGATAGTAAATTTTGTGAAATGCCATTTCTAATTTTGTCCTTTAAAGCATGAGAAAACATTCTTCAAATAAAATGGTTTTCATTTATGTTGTAACCTTTTTTTCCTTCTTTTTTATACGATCAAATTGGGAGCGGCAGTTTATGGCAATAAAACTTTTTCTTTGCAGCCGGCCTAACATCTTTCAGTCGCTATAACCATTATAACTAAATGTTGACATCATTGAAAATTATTACATACGCATGCAAAAAAGTTCAGGTATAAAGATCATGTAAGTTTCAAACATGTCTGGCTGGCCTAGGGAACACAATTAGGCACTGCATATTAGCTAAATCAGAAAGATATATTTGTTAGTTTTTTGTCTTGCATGAAAGTGTTCAAAAGAGACCTTGTTGTGCTATGTATGTGTGTGTGTGGTGCCATTTTGGGTCAAGTTTTTTATTTGCTTCATTTGAAGAAGATAGGATCTGAATTCTGATCACAGTTTGACGCCAAGATGTAACATGGTCTCATGCATCCCATGGTTATGTGTTGAAGTTCACACTGTAGGGGCAAAAAGATCATTTGGGATCAAGTTGTAACATACTCTGAAACTTGAATGCTTAATTTTGCTAAGCCTTCATTGTAAATGACAAACTTGGGTCAATAGGTGCCCACATGAAACCTTCCATATAAGGGGCTGTTTGGAGGTCACTTGCAAAGGTTAAAAGGTCATTTTGGGGTCAAGTTTTAAAATCACTAAAATTGTAAAAATTCTCTCATTTCACTTTCAGTAATTGCACTTTTCAATTGAATCATCCAATTAGCCTGTGTTTAATCTTGTGCACTTTGGGGTGTTTTTTAACCTGATGGAAATAGATTTGTAAATAAATGGCCTCTCTGATTATAATGACTTAGGATTTTTTTTTTAAAAGCTCACACAGTTACCACCTCAAGTGTCGCTGCTTGGTTTCCCTGGACGGGAATAGCAGCAAGTAGAGAGTTACCTAAATTAGCTGCTATCTACTGAAGCATACCTGATAATATGAAGGTTAAGTTTTACCCTTATGTCTTACAGTTTGATTAATAATTTATACTTTTTTTATTTTGCTTTAACTGCTTTAAAATGTCCGAGAAAGTGGTCTGATTTTTAAAATCCTTCATTAGGGTCCATACTGAATCCAGATATGTATGTAGTTTGCAATTCAAAGAGAAGTTCAGAATATGGCTAGTGACACTGATGGACTCAGCTTCTAATCAGGCAACTAATTGTCCCCGCCGACGAGTTCGGAACGGGGGACATGAATGAGGCAGCGTCCGTAAGCGCCGTTCGTCCGTCCATCCTTTTCGTTCCGTCCCTTCTTGAACAAATGTTCACGCCTTTTGTATACCATTTATCTGGAGTTTTCCAAAGGGCACCAATAGATGTAACTTGGGTGGAAAGCAGCGAGTTGATGAGTTCTCGACCAGGAATTAATTGTGGCCGTAAAATATGCTAATTAAGTATCTAATTTGCCATAATTTATGAGAATTTTCCTGCAATGGCCTTTTTTACCAGTTTTCTGGAGTTCCCGTAGGCGTATAGAGTTACTTGGTGGAGGAAGCGACTGAAGAGTTCTTTACCTGATTAGATTTTTTGGCGTATTTCGGTCAAAATTGAGTATGCAAATGAGCTAATTAATATGCAAATATCAGCGTAATTGCTAGATTTTTGAAACGGTACATGGGAGACTCTAAATGCCTGCACTGCATAATAGCCTATCATGGGGACATCTTTTTTGCAATTTGAAAAAGGAGTATGTGATAATGCGGCTTAGTATCAAATGAGATAATTAAATATGCGCAATTGCTGTATATCTGAAACAGTACATCAGATAGGCAAAATTCCTTCCCAACATGAGCCATCTATGCTATGGGGGAGGGAGGGGGGAGGTGTTGGGGAGGGGGGGGGGTGTGGGGAGGCGGGATGGGGGTTGCGGGAGGGGGTTGGGTGTTGGGGAGGGGGTTCGGGGGTGGGGGAGGGGGGTAGGTTGTGAGAGGGGGGAGGGAGGTGTGGGGGGGAGAGGGTGGGGTTTTGTTGTTGTTGGGGAGTGTATGTTGGAAGGGGTGGCGGTCTGGGGTGTTGCGGGGGGTGTTTGGGAGGGGGTTGGGGATTATTGCGGGGTGTTGGGAGGGGGTGGGGTGTGTTGCAGGGTGGTTGGGTAGGGTGGTGGGAGTGTGCGGGTGTTGGGGAGGCGTGATGGGAGTGTTGAGATGTTGTCGGGAGGGATGGGGGTTGCAGGGTGTTGGGGAGGGGAATGGAGGGTTGGCGGAGGTGTTGGGGGAAAGGGAGGCGTGTATGGAGTTTGTAATGGGTCTTGGGGTAGGGTTGGGGGTGGAGGGTGTTAAGGAGGGGGGTTAGGGTTTGCGGGGGGTGTTGTCGCTGCGGGTGGGGTGCTTGGGCGGTGTGGTGTTTTACTGGGCGGGCGTGGCCGTTTTGCGGGTGTTGTGGGGCGGGGTGGCGTGTTGCAGGGTATTGGGGAGGGTAGGGTATTGAAGTTGCATTTATCACCTTTAGTGATCGCAACATTCCGCGGGGACCTATTTTACGCATCGCGTAAATTCAAGTTCGCCTTGTTTTTTCAGATGTGCAACCAGTAGTTTTTGTCTCTGCCCAATTAAGCATGAATGTTTTGTTTGGCACCATTTTTGAAATTTTAACAATAACTGACAATCTCGACCCTATAGTGACCTTGAAAACCTGTTATTGGCCTTAGGCAATACAAGTAAGAAGAAATGTATCTTGCAATTTTTTTTTTTGGTGGGAGGGGCTTAAAAGCAATCATTTATCTTAGTTTGATGACCTGGCTCATTGGACACCAGAGTTAAATGCAGTAGGAATAATATTGGTCATATTTATTTTTTTTAAGATATTTTTAACCCTCTGTCAGAGCAGTGCCACTATTTGTCCAAATATTTCACACCATTCTAAATCATACATTGTCCTTTTACCCTTATTTACCATCAATCACTGAACAGCATGATTTTCATCAACATTCTCTTCCTCTCTCCAGTTCCATCTCATACGCAGCAAGAATTGACCGGAACCAAAGGATGTAGCCTGTTAGGTTTAATCTACCTTGTTATTTTTGTCCCCATCCGCAGTTAATATATAAACGTATCAAATCCTGTCATGGAAATAACATACCCATGATATCAGTGTGGTTGTCCCATAGGTTGTAACGTACTATCTTTAGTTTGTAAAAAAAAATCCAAATTGGCAGACTGCATTTTAGTTAGTGTGTGAATTATGGTTGTAGGTAAATTCTCTGCTTTTTTTAGGTCATATAATGATATAAGGATGAAAGTACAGAGTATTAGGACATTGATTAAGAGCTCACTTTAGTGATGGAGAGTATTATCTGGTATTTAAATTGTTTTTGTTACAAACACTGAATCTGTTTTGTTGATTCATGATCTCATGCTGCATACTGATTAGGAAAAGAGTAAATCAGTCGTGGTTGTCAGTCAAAAGTTCCTAACCAGTTTGGAGAGGAAGGATCACTATTCCGAAATTAAGAAAAACATTTTACTATTCCGACAACAAATCCATGTTTTTCTACTCTGAATTCAAAATATGTTTGCTTTTCTGATGTTGTTGTCACAATGGGAGCCTGAACATGATGCATTATATGGCTACTTGAAACTAATTATGTCAATCAAAAGTAATTACCACTTTTTTATTATGGGGGGGGGGAAGACTCAAGAAATCCCCAAGTGTTGTGGTCAGTTTGGGAGTGTCTTGCCACGGAGGAGGTGAAATGGGAGGTATATGAAGAATAGGGGAGCCTCCTCCTCGTTTTGCTCCAAGACCTGCCTTAGGAAGGGCCCCTGTGGGGGTTTCCAGGGGTGAAGCCCATGGGTGTTGCCATCTTAAAATGGTACAAGAGGAGTGTTTCAAAGCACAAATTGCACAAAATTCTGGTTGAAGCTTCACAAATACAAATCCCTCCTCCCCTCTTTCTCTTCTCTCGTCCCTTTCACTTTTTTTTCACCCCGTCCCTGCTTTTTTCCATTCTCCTTCACTTTTCTTTTTCCTCCTGCTTTTTTTCCGTTTCTTCCCTTTTTTCCTTCCTCTCTTTCTCTCCCTCCTTCTCTTTCTCCCTCTGCCCAGTTTTTTTTGCTTCTCTGCCCCCATTTTAAGTTTCTGGAGAGGCCAGTCTGCCCCCCTCCCCCGCTGTTACACCACCGTCTGGACCCCACCCATTATGTTTTTTTCATGTTTTTTAAGGGGTTTCCTCTAACTTTTTTTAATAACCTCTACCTGAAGACTGATACTGAAAGAATATTTGCTTTCTTTCATTCACGGAAAAATTATATGATTCAAAAAAGGGTAAACTTCATTAATTGTGATTGATAAAATATTAAATGTCCAAAGTATAGTGTGCCAAAGTAGGGTGTTTTTTTACAGTCAAGCTCTCTTGGTATTCTGGTGCTGTGAGCATGCGACACTCTTAGACATTATTTCTCTCTTTAGCTGTTTTTCTAATACCACACCCTGGTAAAAATAATAGTCCAAGAGAGTATGGTCCAAGTATGGCCTGACCGTGAATTGAGTAATATACCCAATTTTTTTTGGCTGAAAATGATAGATTATATGGTGTATAGAAAAGAATCTGCTGGGTGCCACTTGGGCATCCTTGGGCGTTTCGATAAATCCAAGACGGCGTCGCCAAAAATTGATAATAATTATTCAAACCCTATGTTAATCGAACTATGGATTTACTAGATATACTATACTATCCAATGAACAAGTGTATGGGACTTGTAAACATTAGTCATACTTCAAAGTCAAAAGGGAAGCCAAATCCATAATTTTAAAATATAGCCTATAACAGCAATACCTGCGATAAAAAATAACATGAAGTCTTATATTATGTTGTTATAAACAAGAAATGCATTTCTGATACCTTTAATGTCCATGATGACGTCCATACAATATGCAGCCTCCAAAACGGTACTTTTTCAAAAATACTGACATAAATTTCTAAATAATGATTACCTCAAGTATAAGTAATTGTGTCGATGAAACACTAAGAAATGCCCTATGATCATACCCATGTGATACCAGGTAATCCGTATAAATAAAAATGGGTGCCAATAAACATCGAGTGGCATATAGGTGAAAAAAATTGTATTCCTATTGCATTTTGACAAATTGCACCATATTAGTTTTTATTTTCAATTTTGGCCATTTAAAACAAATTGAAATGTCATGTTATAGCATTGGTTAGGAATCAAAGGTACATTTCTAAATGTATTGGTCACATTGATTTCGATTTGGGCTGTATCTTATAAATTTGTGTCAAGTATTTTTTTGAAGATATTCACGTTTTTAGCTGCCATATTGTTTGACATCATGTTACAATGTGAAACGTATCAGAATACATTTATTGTGTCAACAACATAACCTAAGTACTTCAGGTCTATTTTAATCGCAGGTATTGTGCTGTTTTATAGGGCAGATTTTAATTATTGGATGGCTTCGCATTTGAAATTTTAATTATACTTAAGTTTACAATCCCATACACTGTTCATTAATTTGGATCCTATAGTATATCTTTTGATTTCTAAGCTACACAATGCATTTTCCAATTTTTAACTTTCTCTCCCCATTTCGCCTGCTTATCCCCTTTAAGGGAGTCCCCAAGAATAATTATGAGGTATGATTTTTGCAAATTAGAACATTGGATGACAGCATTTGGGAAGGAAGGTAATACTTGCATTAGAGATTTGACATGACGGATGAATTGTGTCCACAACTAATTTTTACTCAAAAAGAAGTTCCCCATGCACATTCACCGCGATAGACAAGAGCAATAAACTTTTATTGTTGTTGCACTTCACGTCCAACACTTCAAAAGTATGAGAGAGCGAAACTTGAGTTGTTACCATTTCTGTCTAAATGTTACAAAATGTACTTTATTAAGTATTTGTGGCGATCGGCAGATTCATAAAGATTGGAGTTTACAGTATGAAGTGGATCTACTTTCTCGTAGCTTATGTACCCCCCAAACCACCCAAACCCCCAACCCCCCACCCCCCACCGCCACCCCACCCCCACACCCCCCCACCCCCCCCACCCCCAGCACCCCCCCCAACCCCCCCCCCCCACCCACACCCCCCACGACCCCACACCCCCCCCGAGCCCCCCCAAAAAAAATACCCCCCCCCACCACCCCGCAACCCACCCCCCCCCACCGCGCCCCCCCCCACCCACCCCCCAACCACCAGCCCCCCCCCCCCCCCACCCCACCGGCCGCTACCCCCCCCAGCCCCCCACCCCAGCCCCCCACCCCCCCCCCCCCCCGCCCACCCCCGGCACCCCCCCCCCCCCCAGCACCCACCCCCCCCCCGCCCACCTACCCCCGACACCCCCGCCCCACCCCCCTGCCCGCACCACCCCCCCCCACCCCGACCAGCCCCCGCCCCCCCCGCCTGCCCCCGCACCCCCGCCCCCCCCCCCGATGCCCCACCCCCCGCACCCCCTCACCCGCCTCCCAGAACCCCACCAAACCTCCACCACCCACCCCGACCGCCCCCCCCCCCACATATCTAGGTTACCCATAGTGTCATTCCAGATTAGCTTATCATCTTTTTCACTACTAAAGGTCGATGAAATTTGAACAATGGTTTTGGATTCTAATTGAATTATGAGAGTGATGGTTTGCATAGATTTAAAGAATATCAAGTGCTCAAATTGAAAAAACGTAAGCAAATTTAAGTTCTACACTTATTTATGTGATCAAAATAGTAAATGGCATAAATTGGACAAAATCTTTGAGAGCCGCTTAAAGCCATACAAACTCAGTTTGCAACCGTTCCCCACACACCAGGTGTAACACATCCATTTACCAGTCACAAGTTCATGACTCCACAATCATCAGATGTGAAATTGAAGTTGTTTGATGACATCTTATTGCTTTCTGACCCATTAACTTTGCTTCAGTCGTCAGTCACGTTGTAAAAGAGGCCTGCAGTTGACTTCAGTGGGGAATACAGGAGCAAATGTTACGTGGTTCCTCTATGGGGGACTGGGAACCACCTCTGCTAACATGCCAGATCCTATCCCCATCAGGTAGATGGTTGTAAGGTTTTTATAGTTACTGCCATCTTTCTGTTTCAAGAAAGAACCCCCCCGAAAAAAAAAAAAATTCTGTTCCATAAATTGTTTTAAAAAAAATAAACAATTTTTAGCAGAATTCAAACCAAAATGCGTCATTATGATTTTTATTATGATTTTTGCTTATAACATAAAAACCCTCAAAGTGGTTTCAAACAAAAACATTTGGATTGTTCTTCCCCCCGCCATTGATTTAAAGGTTGTGTCCGATAGTCTTTGGGACCCCACTGATTTACCAGAAGTAGTATCGATTTTGATACTCAGAATGAAAGGCAGTATTTTCTCATTGTCGTCCTGAAATTTTGAGCCTCAAATGATTTCATTCCAAGATATAAACAAAAAAACCGCCGCTTTAGCGGTTAACCTATATTAGCACAGTATTGAATAGGGCCGTTGCAACATGTATTATGGCGTCTACCATCAAAACCGCACAAGTTTGTTTCTCACGGTAATTAATGGGGCGTATTGGCAAGTGCCAGGCTCTCATATCAAGTAGAGAACACAATAGAATAAATCGAACAACCCACCTTTTAATATCCTACGGAGATTGCCACCCGGTTTGAAACACCATCCCTTGTAATCAAAAATCCAAGAAAAAACATGCTCATAACCAAAAAAACTTCGGATTAATAGGTGGAACACGAATGTTTAAATTAGAAAAGGAAAGTAAAAAGTTATGCCATCCCTTGTTTACTCAATTAGAACATAGTGTCCTTTAAGTAAGGCTGGTTTTGTAAGTGAAGTTGAATTAAATGGATCCCTGCAATTTACACAGGCATCAGACCCATCAGCATCCCATGTGATATCCATGTTAACAAGCATGTACCGTTGTATATTTTGTGTGACTGTACACACCGTTGAACCACCTGTCTAGTCTACTTCACTCGCTAATATGCCGGTGTACAGCTAGCTATCAGCTTGTGTCTGCATTATGCACCTACCCCCGCTTTGGACCCCTGTGAACTTGGAATATGCATGAGTAGTTGTCAGAATAGCCCAGGCTAGTAGAACTATTCTATGCCCATATTAAGGTATGCTACTCAGTTTTTGCTTGGAGGTCAGAGATGTAGGAGGCGAGGAGATAACCAGAGCAAGATCCACACTAACATGATACATTACTTGATGTAGCAAACACTTGGGATTTCTTGACCATTGAGGAGGCGTTAATAAGGTCAATTTATCGGGAATTATAAACTACAAGATATAATGAAGTGGTAATTCTTGGACAGTTGGCAGAGTTTAAATAATACTAATGGTAATTGTTTTGCAACTCAGCTTATGTCAGCTTTTTTGAATATGTGTGATTGGAAAAAATATGTTCTAGAAAGACAGATGCAAGATTTAAAGACTAGAGAGGAATGGCACAACACAGATCATTTTGAGCTAAGGACAGAATCAAACTGTATTAAGGGCTACTATAGCAAACTTGTGATATCCTTTGGGAGTAAAATACAAGGGTGAAAAGTAATAATGGTCTCTGATATTCTAAGGCCTGTAAAATTTCGCTTTTAGAAATTGATATGTTATTAAATTGCTTGGTTAAAGGGCATGAGCTATTTTTAGGATAAAATTTCACTAACATTGCACTTGATGTGTGGTTGAAGAACAAGTCTACCAAGAAAGTTTCTAAGGTTTATTGGACACATGTATAAAAATGAAACCAACCAAAAAGTTAAGTTTTACTTGCCATTTGTCATAAGGCCCCCATGGAGAAGCATGCTTTGATTTCTCTCATGTGTGATAGAAAATTCATTGTCTATTTTTACATCAAACCGAGTTTTCAGCTTATTCACTTCAGATTGTTAAATACATGGGTAAAACAACATTCTACCATATGGCAAAAATCCCATTTTTTACGATAAAAAGGGGTGCCACTTTCTGGAAATCTCCTTGCGTCTCGTATAACCCAATACGATAGCACAGCGGTCAAAATTCACTATTTTGGTAATAAGGTATCCTTAAAAGAGGTTCATGAACAGTTTCTTATTTTAAGCTTTTTTGAAAAATTAGAGCACCATTGGGTTCACCAAACTCTCCTTGTTCCGTGTTAATTGGCATGAGCTAGAATGGGTCGGGAGAGAGGATTCATAGCAGAAATTTGACTTATGGGATAGGGATGGTTTGGCCGGAGGGAGCACTTTAAACCTCTCGGAAATCAAAAAAAGAAGCTTTTTTGTTTTCCTTGACTATAACTCTCTTGTGATATAGAATGTGTAGCAAATTAAAGGTAATACATTTGCACACGGAAAAATGAAATTCAATATTTTTTCTGATTAGTAAACGATTACCATAATAATTTTAGTGAATGTTTACACTGAAAGCAATTTCTGAATTTGTATTCAGAAAATTAATTTGTGATGACTGGAAGTCCCACCGTCATAGGTTACTTGTTATGGTTGGTGACACTTGAAACGATTACACAATTATTGTTTATTTTTAAAAAAACAAAATTTGAATTCAGTGATGATATTCACATTCATCTCAAAATGAAGTTTCTTAAACAACATATAAAATTCGCTTTCAACATAATTAGCACATTTTTTGAGAGCGCGCCCAATTTTCAAAATTTTGATATTTGTTGCAGAGTTTCTGTTGGTAATATAGGAACTCGGGAATGATACTAAGGTCAACAGCTCCAAAAGATGTGTATTAGCTGTATCATCGCATTACTGATGAAGTCTTCCGACTGGAAGAAAACGTCACCTGTGAAGTGAATGATTGAACCTGTAGTGAATGTTGGATTTGACACACATACGTTCTACTATGATTATTCACCAATTCTAATGAATTTATTAAAGTATGTTTGTAATTGTCTACGAAACTAGGTCTGCAACACGAGAATGCTAACAATGCGTATTTATCATAAAATAAGTGATTCGGTAATTAAAAGTGGGGATCCAAATGGACTTAAACGATGGAGCTGGAAATGCTAGTTTATGTCCGTCCATGATGAAATAGTGACACCTCAGGAAAATAACTCTAACTTGGACTGCCTGAACCAATAAAACCAACTAAATGCTGAGCGTCGAATGTAACATGGCGCTGATTTCCCGGGCGATTTTCACTGGAAGGCCGTTTCCAGCAGCGGTGGAATTATTATAGGGATCCCGATATTATTATCTAATTACAAATCCTCATTTTGTGACATATAGCTTTTCGAGCTTAAACCATGCACAGGATAGTTTACTAGCCCGTTACCAATGAAAAACGTGTAAGATCTCAAAATTTTTGAAACAATTGAGGGCGCTCTTCAAAAAATGTGCGGTTAATATTGCTTTAAATCATAATCAATTACAAAAACTGCACATGTTACACTTAGGCAAAAAAGGGAAATCGATCATGACCCAATTGTATCAGGTCGAACCTTCGGCATGGTGTAAACGTGGTTGTTATGACTTCTAGATACTATGTTTCAACAATTAAGGTATAAAGGAGGGTAGCAATTCTTCACTTTTGTTTATGTCAGATATTTCCAGGCATCCAGCTGGGCACTCTTACCTGAGCAACAAAAATAATGTCCCCTCCCCAGAGAAATGGGTTGAGTACCTTAAACTACTAAAGAGACTACTGTAGTGTATAGTACCTTCTTGGGACTCTTGCTTATTCATTCTACATGAGGTCCAAGATATATCTTGGCTTGGCTTACCCTGGCCCTGGGTGGTATGTGGTCTTGAACACCTATGGCCACAGTCTCAATTTCACACTAGCTATAAGAGCCTTCATTTCCAAGAGCAAAAGTCATCATCCATATCTAATATGTAACGATGCATTTATCATATGTTATGCTGGGTATGCGAAATCATACACAAGGGAAAACAACTTATTGACACATTCCGTATGAAGGTCATTGAAACTAGGCACTAGATTGGTACTTATGTGGATCTCCTGAGCCTGCTAAAATATAATGCACAGGTGTTGTTGGCAGGTTAAACTTAGTATTGCTTTAAGAACCTATCATAGCATTCCTGAAAGTTGTCAAGATCTTCTCTGAGGCACTGATTACCGCACACCAAACTTGTGTAACTGTTACATAAGTCTCCAGCATACTGGATATAATTAGTTTTTGACTCACTGATTATCTTGACATTGTTAGTTTTAATTTTGATTTCACACTTTGAAGTTACCTTTTTCTTTCTTTTACAAGCGCAAACATTGTGCAAATACATACAATAAGGTACGGATAAAACTCTCCAGATGTTTTTTTTTTTTAAAACTTATCTGCACCAACCAGGAAGATTTTTCTTTCAAGGGTTTGTAAAACTCATTGTTTGCTTCTTATGTGATATATATTCTAAAAACCGTTTCAGTAGATAGCACTGACTGTTTACAGGATACCTTGATCAATATTGAATAGGCAAGCTTTTTGCCTTTGGCAATGATAAATAATAACATGGTTGCAACAAGATAAAAAAACAGATGTGAAGAGCTTGTGTTTGGAGCCTGCATTTATTAGAAGGCACCAGCAAGCAGCACCCGACTTCTTTTTCTGGGAGAAAATGGAGGACAAAGTGAAATTTTTTTTGTGGGGCACAAAACAAGATTTGGGGGCACAAAACATCAACAATTTGGAGATTTTGTACATCAATTTGGGTCCAAAATCACTGATTTTTTGCCAAAATGTTGTGCTTTTTAGCCCCCAAATCGATGATTTTTGCCCAAAATTTGTTCATTTTTTCTTCTGGCCAGGTGGGGGGGCAAGAAAAAATAGGGGAAAATGTGTTACTGTTGTAATGAGGTTAACAAAACAATCTGTACTGTGGTGTTAATATAACCTCAGGGGGGGCCTAAATAGGTAATTTGGGAGTGCCTGAAATATCCCAGCCTTCAGTATTCACAATTCTCGACATCGTTAACCTTTTCATTCAAGTAGAGAACAAGTTTCCAAGGTTTCATGTGAAAGTATGTATTGATATTCATCTGAAAATTGATAACAAAGTGTTTATTAATAAATTGTTTTATTAAACAAATATAATGGAAATATGTATCCAATCGCAATCATCTGTTTTGTTGGTTTAGTCTCTTAAAATAGTTTTTCATCTCCTTCCAGTCATTGTTTTATTCTTTCTTTCCAGGCTCAGCCCATTTCCCTCTATCTGTTGTGTTACATGTATATGTGTGTGTGCTTGTGTGGTTGTGTGCTTGTGTGGAGGTGTGGTGTGTATGTATGGTTGGGTGGATGTGCTCTCATGTGTGTGTAAGCTTGTTTGTGTGCATTTATAGAAAAACAAATTCACAGCAACACGCTCATTTGCAATCTTTCACTTGAGAATAAAATAGTATAGGAAGCAGAGCACTTTTTTGCAAAAAATGTGTTTATTTACGATAAAAAACATTCCTTATATGTCCTCCACACTCATTCAGACGCTGAGCTATTCGCAATCCAGAACTCATAAATAAGAAAGCAAAGCACCTATATGGTGGGTTAAATCAGGCGTGATGTTGCACAAGCTTTCTGTGCGTCGATGCGCAAGCAAGACTGTGGCCTTGAATTTTTTAATTACAACGCACATAACAGCAAAATAGATCTTTAAGGCTAGTTATTTACCATTTTTTTGAAAAATGAAGTTGGTGACCCCTTGTTTTTTTTGGGGTGCCATAAAGATCTTATATCGGTTCTTAAAGAGACATGAGATATTTCCAGATAGAAGCACCCTGAAATTTTTTTTTCGAACCCAGGTTTTTTGTATATTTGGAATACTTATCAGTGTATTAGATTACACCTGAAGTGAATAAGCCAAATACGCCGTCTTTATGTAATAAAATGATGATTTGGTATTTTCTGTCTTGGTTTCCTATAGGGACGATTAGGATAGCAGACAAGTTCAATACAAGGTTTGCGGGTTTCTTTTGTAAGAATTTGTCCAATAAACCTTAAACGTTATTGGTAGGTGGTCTACAATCGATCCAGTGCAATTTGAGAGAAATTTGTATCCTCAAAAAAATCTCCTCCTGTCACTTTAACATAAATGTAAAAAAAGATTGTTCAATCTGTTTTTTTTACACCAACAATTTCCCATAGAACTCTCTACATTTTTTTTTTTAAATGCACTTTTTGAACAGCTTATAGCTTATAAATGAAGCCGGTGACCCCCATTTTTGTGTCATCTGCAAGAATTGCAGAAGGCACATAGGGATTGCTCTGGTCGTATGTCTGTGTATCTGTGTGTGTGTGTGTGTGTCTGTGGTCAAAATGTTAACCCTTAATATGTTGCATGCCATATATATAAGGGCTACGATGATGTAACTTGGTGGAAAGGAGGGGGCGGGGTGGGTTGACATGTTGGTGACCTCATATGACCTTGGTGACCTTGTGTGACCTTTGGCCGGTCAAAATGTTAATCCTTAATATATTGCATACCTTGTGAGTTCTGTAAGGGCTACGATGATGTAACTTGGTGGAAAGGAGGGGGCGGGGTGGGGTGACATGTTGGTGACCTCATATGACATTTGTGACCTCATGTGACCTTTGGCCCCATTCACAAGATGCGCCAGCAAACGACACTCGGTCCGGAGACCGCGATGTATTTTTTATTTTAGATTTGTTATCTAAAGCAAAGAAAATACCATATATCAAGAAATGAAGAAAATTTTTTGATTGTTCAATTATCCTCTATAACCCTTAAGATTTTGATAGTAGAAAATCAACCATTTCACTTTTAATGTGATAAAATACTGATCTAACTTGCAAGTTTCGACCTGACCCTCAGTTGTGGGCCTGGGGTGATGTCAGATAATAGACGGTGATGGGTCCAATTTTTCTTAATGATACAAGGTAACATTGCTGCTGCCTGCCAACCACTAGAAAATGACACAAGACAACAACCATACACCACCAATTTCTTCATGGGAGTACCTTTGAAGTACCTGTTAAGTAGCCACAGAGTTACCACCCGCATGGGTACCACATTGCCAGCCGCAAAGTGGGGGTAATCATCCACTTAGGTACACATGCAGTAGCTTAACCACAAGTCACCCCATGCGGGAGTACCTGCGTGGGTACTCCCATGCATATGAGCTTTGAGCTCTGAGTGATTATTTTAGTAATTTATCCATTATTTAATATTTTGGTCACATATGTTATATGTTTTTACACAAAATGTCATATATAGGGGATTTTGGTGATGCTCAACTCAAATATAGTTGTTACTAAGCTTGAAAATGATCAGAAAGTCGTAAACAACAATGAAATGTTTGGCGCCCTCTATGGTCCAAAGTGCTGCCTACTAGGCAGCCGGTAGGGGAGTACCTGTGAAGGTACTCCCGAGGAGTAGCTGCAGAGGTACTCCACTACTGGTGGCTTACATATCTGTCAGTCACCTTGCAGGCAATGGCAGAGTACACTATAGGATGGGTACTGCTAAGCAAACATAGCTGCTATCCAACCAGTGGCTTGTGTACTTTACAAGTACTTAGTTGTAGGTACTACATCAATACTGCATCAAGGGGGTACCCTTGAAGTAGAGCTAAGAGTACACATGGAGTAGCTTAAGCTCTGCGTTACACCGTGAGGAGTAATCTTGCTGTGTAGTAAAAAAAACGTGCAGGGTGATGGTTGTTTGATAGACTAGGAATAATTTTTGAAATCCACTGTCCAAAATGTTTACCATATGCCATCTGAGATGCTCATTACATAATGTCAGTCAGCACTTTTCTTGGTCATAAGTGAGGATCCCCCACTTTGGGTAAGAAGGTTTGAAGATGTTTTTCTGTACTTTAAAGATGAATGAATCAGAAGTTTTGGGTCCATCCTTTAGGAAATGTATAGCCTTGGTCATTTCCAGTCTATATTGCAACCATAGTTCCAACCACAGCTATCTGTGGTTTGGCCACCTTGTCTCACCACTGTAGATTTGTTACTTCAGGATTTTATGTGCAAGGTTCCTCGAGGTTGGACCTCAAAATACAGATTCAGCAAACTTCAAACTATAGAAAAACATCTTCAAACCTTCTTACCCAAAGTTTGAGAATGAAATCCTCATTTATGACCCTACAGTACTAGATATTTTCTGGGACGGTCTTCATTGACAAACTTCAATTTATGATATCTCATGTTGATTTACACATGAAGGAGCAGAGCCTTGTTCTTTGCTCAGCTAAACATTAGGTGTCCTTAAAAAAAACTGAGTGTAGTCCTAAAACAAAAAGCATCAACATTGAAGCCAAATATTGCTTAGCCTTCATCGTGTGTATGTATTTTGATCAAAGATAAACAGCGAAATTTCTGGAATGCCAGAAATTTGGCCATAATAAAAAAAAATCCAGAAATATAAAAAACAAAAACAAAACAAGTCATATATTCCTGGACTTGGGGTGATGTTATTTTAACAGCATAAAAAAACATACCCACATATTTTTGTAGGGGTATGCCCTTTAACTCCTTCCGTAGCCATTTGTTTGGACGATTCTTCCATAAGTGTTGTCGCTTGCAAGTGTTTCGCCACTGGGCCAAGGGCCAAATCAATATTCAGGAAATTTCTGATATATCCCTGTATGATACTACAGTCTGGCGGCAATGTTTATGGTACTGTCGGGTGTTCGTATTGTAGTTAAAAGTGGTTGGTTGCATAGAGGTAATTCCTGGGGGATGGGTATATATATACCCCCAAAAATTTTGATGAGGAGGGATGGTCTATACGATCATCCCCCCAAAGCACATGTATTTGACTCATATATTTTACCATATTAGTTTTAAAAATAGTTAACTTCTGTGCACTTCGCAACATTTTGTTGGGAGTTTCCATAACATGACCCATCTGACACACTTTTTTCTGACACACTTATGAATCCAATATGACATGATATTAGATAGGCAAAACAACAAATCCTATCGTTTATTCTCATTCTGATTTAGTTTTGGTTTAAATCCCCAAAAATATTTTCTATTTCAATAATATTAATTAAAGAGCCAAACATTATTCCCCCGCCATCAAAAATGAACCAACCCGGAGTAGCTGTGTGCACTGCGTAACCTTACACACGCACGAGTAAACACTTGTGCGACGACACACTGTTTAATATTGTCTCATATTAGATAGGCAACAACCAATGATGTTGCATGTTTGCTTACTAAACCCCGCCCACTGAATAAGAATTGGGATTAAAGAAAACAGAAAATTCCCAGAGATTTATGTGGTCTATTGACAGTTGTTCTTTCAAATCTATATCCAGTCCCACAAATCTTTGTTAAACCAGGGGGCAACTGCATCAGCCGGCAGTTAAAATCAAGGGATATTGCAATTACCGCATGCATGCATATGCATTCTTAATGATTCTGAAGCATTGTTAAGGGATTTTAATTTCAATGTGATTCCACACTGTTTTGAAAAATGTAGTATGGCGGTTTCTCCAATTGGGCGCCTTTCATGATAACATGATATAAAACCCTGATAACTAATCAAAATATACCTCCTATATATCTGGTACAAACCTTTAAGCTTTCTTCGTTCTCCGATTGGCTTTAATACATCTTAAAAACCCCATGTGTAACCATAAAATCAGCTAGTATACCTCGGGGGATTTAAAAGATGCAAAGAGAGATTTCAGGCGCCCAGTTATTGGGTTTTAATAGTAATTTCATATAGATTAGACCCTCAAATGATTTCTTAAACCTTGAATTTGACTACAGAAATGTCTTAAAAGAGAGAACACAGGTGATTTTGAATTTGCTATATCATATCAACATAGGCTAAAATTTCTATTTTGCTCCTAGTGAAATTAGAATGTCAAATTTTTTGTACCAAAGTAAAAATTTTCATCCCCCTTCCTTCAGACGGGAATATTTTTGATGGAAAGCTTTTTTATCATCAGGGTGACAAATCAGTAACTTTCGATTTTTAGGGACACCTGATATGGTGAAATCGCTCGTTTCAGAGAACCTTTAACGTATTTGCAAGTCTTCATTGAGAGTGAGCGTTTCCCTCATTGCTACCCCATCAGTTTATTCTGCCAAGTGATAATAAGCCTCTATATTTATATACCTACTCACAACACAGCTTGGATAAAAATGCAATTACTTAAAGGTAGTACAGGTATTAAGTTAAATGATAACAGTGACATACTATTAGCTTGACCATGAATGCTGGGACATATTTTTCCACACAGTGATATTTAATACAATCCCACCCTTGACTAGTGACAATATTTTTAGGTCGTCGGATAAGAAAGGTGTATTTGAGGTCTCGCTAACTTAAGGCCCTGTGGGCTTTGAATATCAGCCTCTCCCTTTCTGCAATCAGCGCTTAAGTTGCCTCGGTTGTCCAAAAAATTGATACTGGAGTTAATGCTGCAATATTTTTCAGCCATAATAACCGATTTCAAAAGAGGAACATAAAATCAGAAACTTGTGGAACAAACATCATACAAAATCACAGTACAATTGATGAACCCATGCCGTTGCCAATTCACCCTGTTTCTCGTCGGTATGCGTACTCAACCCGAACGGTGGCATTTCTATTGGCGTTAACAGGATAATTTCTCTGGCATTATCCTTCCAAAAAGGATACATGCCCAGAGAAAACTTTACGTTTGGTACTATAAGCAGGAAAATACCAGAGAACGATTGTTTCTATTGACCAATTTCAATTCCCTTTGCCTGGTATATCCATCAAATTGGTCTCAATAGCAACACCTTAGTCTTATTTTAATGCAATGAAAGTTAGTGTGGGTATTCCCCCACATAATATCCAGCAGTAAAACCGGTGCTACTTACAACAAAGTAATTAGAAATCATTGAAATCCCTAAACAAAAGGTTTTAAAATGAAATGTTTCAATTTGTAAACAAATTTCATAAATGCACTGAAAAAGGATGCTTGAGTTGGAATGAGAAATGTCTGTAATTGGTGGGATGGCTAAATAAGTCGATGCGTATGTTTTTTGTAATTCTGTCCCTTTCCCATTATGAGTATGACACAATGCATAATAAACACATCTGATGGATGTGATTTGCAATCCAGGCCCTATTTTATAAACTTAAGATCATCTCAGTGGATTTAAAGGTGGTGAATCCAATCGATGACCTTGTCCCTCCCTTTACTTCCAACATTTAGAAGTTTGGTATCAGAAGAAAGTTAATATTTTTGCTCATTTAAAGCAGTGAATTTAAAGCCCAGGAAAGGGTTCCTTTTGATGTTATTAACAAAACATCTTCAAATTGCGGTTGACACACATAAGAACACACACTGTCCATATGGGCCAATTGTAAGTCTACCTGTTGCTTCTACTATCCAAACCATGTCGTATATCTTGGGGGTGCGTGCACCAGGGGTTCATGCCAAAACAATCAAAATCAGCCTTTTTTGGCTATTAGAGGTCCCCCCTCAAACCAGGTATGGATAGGCCGGTGCAAACGACTGGGCCGATTTAACACTCAAACTTGTGATCAGATGTTTTTGGTGACATGCTTCCATGAAAAAATTGACCTTAAGGGTCACCCAGAAGAAGAATATTCTTCTGAGGTTATGAGCTCATTTTAGCTAATTTAAAGGTGATGTTCCATATATGTCTATTGTGTTCTCTATTTATATGACAGGCCTGGGCTTGCAAAATGCCCCATCAAGTACCGTGGGAACCAAACTTGCGATTTTGATAATAGAAGCGATCAACAGCATAGCAAAGACCCCATTTCACTACTGTGCTATGTATTGATGGTTAACCATAAAACAGCGTTTTTTTTTTTGTTTGTTTATTCTAAATATATTTAAAAAAAATAAAAAAAATCTCAAATTTCAGGATGACATGACAAAAATATGGCCTTCATCTGATATCAAAATCTGCAAACTACTCTGATAATAATTTGGGGGGAAACATAAGAAGTTTCTTATGTGAGATTATGAAGCGTCATCACAGCTCTGTTTTATACCTGGGCCCTATTAATTTTACCTATGATTCTTACAAAGTATTCTTAAGAAGCATTACAAGGAATTGAGAAAATTCACTCTTCTTAATTCACCTAAGTAATGATATAACTTTGTGAATTAGGGCCCAGGGCCAAATTTTCAAAAACCTTCTAAGCCTAGTTGGGCAACTAATACATGGGATTGGTTGCCAGCTCACGCCTAGTTGATTACTAGTGGAAATTCATAAACCTTTATAGTGTAGTTGCATTCTAAGATTCTGCTAAACTTAGAGTGATGCCAGAGCCACTCTAACTCACTAGTGCAACTAATTAGTGGAGAAATAATATTATTATTTTATCTTCTTGTAACTATTTACCAGACAATTTAACACTGATAGTAGGTCACAAATTAAAGCCCATTCTAGGAAGTTGGGGGAAGAAGGTTGAGGTGTTTTCTTGTATTTTCAAGGGTGCTGAACAAGATTTTTGGGCCAACCTCTGGGAAAAGTGGGGACCTCTCGTTAGAGGGCGTTTTCAAAATGGCCGCCAAAGTCCCGAAAGGGCTATGAAAGCTAAAAAACAGCTATCATAATAGTGATATGAAATCAATTGTGGGGTATTTCTAATGCTAAGTATGTGTAATGCTAATCCAATAATTAGAATTTATGATAAGTAATCATAGAGGCGGGTTCAAATGCCTGTCAAAACTCAGAAATAGCGGTTGGGGGCTATTCAATTATTCAAATTCAATATAAATCCCAATATTTAACACTATTCACTCCAGCCCAGAACGGGCATAACATGCCTGCATTTCAAGTGCAGTCTAATTAAACCACATCGAAGGGCGGGACGACTAGAAGCAACAGCCGTAAAAACATAGAAATCTCTGCAAAAAATAATTTACATGTTAGCTGAAAATGTTTCCCCAAACTCTGCAAACCCCCTGCGGGATATTAACCCAAGTGAATCTAATGTTTAACAATCTCCATGTGGATTCAGTGTAAGCCTGTAGGGGCCCTTGTACACTGCCATCCCAGCGTAAGAATGTCCGCTATGTTGTGAGTGTGATCTGAAGGCCACTCATGCCTGTAGGTGGATAAGATGATATGTGAAAGGGGATAGCATGGGTTGTGCATAAAGGTAATGGGGTAAAAGTGTTATGAGTAAGATGGAACTTGACCTCCCCCCTCTGGTATTGTTATACTCTATTACAACCTAATGTTGATTGTGTTTGTAAATGGATTGGGCTACTATAGTGTTGTTTATGTAGGAGGAACCGGCTTATACAAATGGAAAGGGCTAACCCAAACTTTTTTAATAGGCCATGTTTCAGATGAACTTGACTAGAGACTATTAGAGCCTATGTATGCTTCAGTGTAGGCACCTTACTGAATATGGTTAAATGGGACTAATCCTTATGTCTTCTTGTGTGTACTACAGGGCATGTAGCTTTCTTAGTATTTAAATACATCACAAACTAATCATGCATTCCCAAAATGAAATAACTAAATTCTCAGGTTAAAGAAAGAAATGGAAAGGGATATGCAAATTTAAACCCTTAGGACTCCCAATCCATGGGGCGAACTCCACCCGGTTGGAAAAACGTGCGGAAGCTGGCGAACCTGGTTCCAGGGAAATCTTATATTTGGGACCGGAAAATTGTAGTCATGGAAACTAAGAAATACATAAGAATTGAAGGGAAATTTTGCAATCTTGAAGGGGGAAATTTTGATTGTGTCCAGGGAAGGAAATTTGGCCTTTTTCCAGCCCTGTCACTAACTCTGCAGGCATATGAATAAGGTATGAGCAACTGCATACAAGAAGACCCAAAATGGCGTTTAACTGTATTTTACTTGCAAGGATCTATACTCAAAAAGACTATCATTTGAAGATGCATCCCAATGAAAAGATTTTTGCAATCTAAATCTTAGAGTAAAATGCATGAAGCATTTATAAAAATGGGTAATATGAACCATCCACAATATGTTGAAACAGACTCCAGCACAGTCAGTCTTGATCCTCATCAAGAGCTGCAGTCATGAAAACAGTTGGAATACCTTATGATCAAACTCCTGCAAAAAACCTTATGTATCATGCAAAACATTTTTGCAAAAATTTTTTCATTATAGGCCGAAGACGGCAGTATTTGCTTTTGAATTGTGGCCTGAATAGCCATTCTCCTTGCTGGCAACAAGCATGAACCCTAGCCTAAGGTCCCTAACCAAGAAACCATAACTCCAACCCCCAACCATTGTAGGATGAAATCGCACTATGACTATTTCAACCAGCTGTTATGTGAAGCTGGATATAACAACGTGTTCCCCCCACCCCCAAAAAAGACTTCTACCAATTCTTTTCAGGCCACTAGCAACTGCATGAATTTGCTTACAGTCAGCTGCAGTTATTTGTTTGCAGTCTATGCTCTTTTACACCCACCTCACCTTTTAGGTCTTATTGGATACATAAATGCAACGGTTGGTTTTGGGAAATTAGACTCAATTGGAGGTTCAACCCCACCTGTGATCCCAAATAGTAATACCATAAAAACCCTTACTTCTACACATATTTTACGCCCACAAGCATTAGTAATAAGGTTATGTTACCGTGGATCATGAAAAGTCTTGTGGTTCTTAAACTACTTGAACACTTTTTATTATCCTAAGTACTGAATGTGTTTTTGTACGTACAATGGAGTCACATTGCAATGTATTATGATGCGAGTGCTTCAAACACCCTCTGATGTTTTATTAGTGATGCTGTTAACTTCCAATTTAAAAAAAACTATTGACATTGAAATAATTACATTACGCATGGGTAATTTACATACCTCAAAGGTTTATTATGATATAGGGATTTTGACCCTGAATAACCCCTAGAGGTTTATGTACTATACAGGGCAAAATACAAGTTTGTTTTTGAATCATGTTAAACACGCACCAATTGATATACTTCAGGTCACCACAAGATTCCAGAAAATATGTAAGTTCCACCTATCGCGATATAAGTGTTCAGTTACAAGTCAAAATGTCAAAGTCAATGTTTGACCCCTGTGGGGTAAAATTGAGATAAATATGCTTAAATTGTAATTACCATTGTCTAATATTTGCTTGCTTGTAAGTTTTTAACAAGATTCAAGCAACTTTGTATTTTGATCCCTTATATTATCCTTCAACTTCTGTGTGAAGTTGTATGCTTCCATAGCAAGCTTGCAATAATGGCAGCAAGTTATCATGCGTAGCCAGGATTCTGTGCTGGAAAAACCTTGCTGGATGGATGCACCATCAAAAATAATCTGTGTTGTGTACTACTCATAAAAAAATTAACAAGAACCTCTCACAGCAACCCTCAACTTAACAGCGAAAAAAAAAAATTCTACACGATCACACATGCAGAGCTTTGTCAGAATAATTAACATCAGAATAATAATTAACGCGACAACTGGAATACTGTAGTTCTATACCGCGGTCACTTCATGGAATGAATACTATGCAAAGGTATGGTCTTGTTGTTTTGATTATTCCAGTTCAGAATGAGATGATATGAAATGCTCAGCCTATACTGGTACAAACATTTACTTTAAGTTATATGCCAGGGCAAACGCATTAAAGTAATTTGAAGGGATTTGATTTCTTGTTACAATTTTGCATGTTTAATTAGAAGCCATGCATACAACATACATGCAAAATAACCAATGGGGACATACTTGATACTGTTGGTGCAATGCATGTGGTTCTTAAAGGGATAAGCAGTGATCAATTGATCACAAAAATTTGTATTTTTGTATTTATGGTTACGGGCATAGATGTGCTAACATCACCTACAATGGTTAGCTTCAATGTGTGTATAAAAAGTGACAATGCAGACTTTTAATCTTGATCGCTCATTCCTATGTGTGTGCAAATTCTGACTTGAGATCGGAAAACGCCTTTACGCTCTCTCAATATCCCACGTTTAAGGGTACTGTGCACCATGTACAGTTTGACCTATAGACCAAACATTATTGATCTTGTTTATTCGGCTGGGTAACCACTATCAGGCTGCATGTCCTATTGGCGGGAGATTGTTTGAAAATTTTCATCAAATACTTCAGTTTTCACTATTGGTTTTTTATTCTTACATTAAAGTAGTTATATGGAATTGTTACTACTTATCTTTGATATATCAGCTAAAAAAATGCATTTCCTCATTTTTTCTCTCGCATTATCGCGTTTATCCTTAACGATCAAAAAGATCTGTAGAATAGAGTAGACTTGACCGTAGTTAGTAATCTCCAATCAAGATAGGGCATTTGTGTGTACACGCCACTTATGCAAACACATGTTATTGAATTAGACAATAATGAAAGAACCATTAGGCGCACTTTTACGCACAGTTAATTAAAATCTGATGGAAAGTTAAAACTTGATCAATGATCAGCATTTTGCAAACATGTAAGAACTTAATTTCCGTAAAGGTCATTTTGTGATCCTTAAAGCACCGTTCATTTTAGTTTATGGTCACTAATGACCCCAAGAAAAGGTATTTCAAAATTTCAGTTCATTCCGGACGGTGCAATTTGATGTGATGTGCAATAGTTAGCATCACCCTGCCCCATAGGCTACTGTGTTGTAATTGCTGTCTGTTTACAGACAGAAAATACAAAATTAAAAATTCTTCCCATAGAAAAGATCCAGAGTAGAAACATTGGCAACGTAAGATAGGTCACTTACTTTACTTACACCAACAGTTCAGTGCATAAAAATTCTCAACTTCTTTAGGTAATTTTTTTGGGGGAGGAGAGGGAACGAGGCTGGCGGATCAACGAAATGCCCACCTAAATCATCTTAAGTAGTAAGATACCTTGTAATTATGCCTATGTGGTTTTACAAAATGAAAAAATTTTGATACATGTCCAATGACCCGTCTCCAACTTGGAGCCATTATTGTACAAATGTACACTGGCTGTTTGATTTTATGCCATGACCTTTGTTTTTCCTTCGCATATTATCCTCAGTCCGATTCTGCCATTGATGTCTCAACCCTATTTATTAGCAGTTCGTGTGCCACTGCATTTCTTCAGACAACATTGCAATATGGGCTGCAAAGCAAGACTGTCACCAACTTGGTGGCCTAATTCCCAAAACCCCATGTAGTGTACACAGTTCTGAATTGTGTGTATGTACACTATTTTGCTTTCTTTCTTCCCTTTTCATCCCCCTGCTTACAAGCAGAGGGGGATATTGCAAGGGTGGGCATGTCCGTGTATGTGATGTGTGTGTATGTGTGTTCCATTTGTTGGTTTTCGTTTTTCGCGTCTCCCTCGAAAAGTTTAAGTCCGATTTAAATCCAGACTTGGGTTGAAGGTGCAATAGGTTCCTTCATATGTGGATGATGTCCAAAGTTCATGGACCAAGGTCAAGGTCATCTGAGGTCATGTTCAGTTCCATTTTTGGTTGTTTTCCGTTTTTCGCATCTCCTTTCGAAAAGTTTAAGTAAGTCCGATTTAAACCAGACTTTGGGTGGTAGGTGCAATTCGGTTCCTTCATATGTGGTTGTGTCAAGGTCATGGACCAAGGTCAAAGGTTTCAACTGATGTCATGTTCCGATTTGGTTAGTTTTTTTGTTTTTCTGGTCGCTTTGACAAGTTTTAAGTCCAATTACAACCTAACTTGGGTCGAAGGTGCAATATGGGTTCCTCCATATATTTGTTGAGGTCAAAGGTCCCATACCAATGTCAAGAAAGGTCGACTGTGGCCAACTAACACCACCTTGTGTATAGACCGTATTCAATATGACATCAGCCACCAGACATGTTGGTGGACAGATGCATACATTCCAGGACACAATACCTAATCTGTCAATCGATCCATGTTACGATTGCACAGGGATCATTGACAGGTGAATGTTTTTTAGTACTGGAATGCGTATATCCACCAACATGGCTGGCTTTTTTGAATACGGTCTATATCTGCCATCTTGCCAGGAGGAAATCGCACACAATTTACTTGCTGAATTTTTAACTTCACTCATCTTTTGTAAATTGGGGGGCATAGCGGAACTAGCCATACTTTAACTAAACCAAGCATCAGATATAGTTAGCATTATAATAAGGTGTAAAGACATTCATTTTCATACAGGCACAACACCATGACAGATGTTACAACTCTAAATCAATTTTTGTTTAAAAAAAATCTTGTCAAAATGATAAGGATTGCTTCAA
>JAMKCH010007440.1:0-37317 GCA_023653785.1 Ophioderma brevispina | reverse complement strand
TATAGAGGGCGCTGTAGGCCACTAGGGGGCGCTACATTTTTGGCACTCGATCAGAAATTTTTCGGGGGGCCTCAATCTGATAAGCATACCAAGTTTCATGCTTTTATTAGGAAAAAGTGCAATACTGCCTTTTTTAATATGTGCTTATGGACGGGGCTAAGTGTGTACATGTCCGGCCGACTCTTCACAGATACCATGCCCTAACATGTTTTTACACACATTGCGTTAACTGGTCTATAGAGATCAGTGATGAGCCTGTCTAAAATGTTCAGGTGGAATTCCCGAATCCGGTGGTGTGGTTGGTCGATTTATTTGGCATTCCTCCTCGGAAAATTAGCAATCTATATAAATGCCCATCACATTTATATATGGATTTCCTATGGTGTTAAAGGCGCATGATAAGGTCTTTAGTTTTCTGTATAACTGTGCGAAAACGGTTTACTCTCTGCACAAGGTTTCAACCCCCATAAAACGATGAGTGATCGATCAACTATGACAAATCGGGTCTTGGAACAGCAAATTTTAGCAAAATGTGTCAATGAGCCTGTCCTGTCAATTACGGGTCGGTATAACTTTGTTTTGCATAGCGCCTAGGTCTCGTGGGAGCGTTTGTATACGTTTCGTGCTTTGGACCTCGTGAGTCAATAGGCGGGTTAGGACCCAATACTTGGAATGATATAATTTGATAATAACGTCTCGAGCAGTCTTATTGAAATTGAAATTTTCAAATGCATTTTTTCTCCCAATGAATTCTTCTCCGAACTAAAAGTTTCGCAGAACAAAATTGCTTTAAATGATGTTTTCTGCCGCAACATGGTAAAAATTGATGATCTCAGCGGTTTGGAGGAATCAATCAGGAATTTTAATGCCGATTTAGGGTTTTTTCCATAAGCTCCACAGATCCTGGTAACTTTGATTGGCTGCCAGGAACGTACGAGTGAAATGTGTTTTAATAATGTGGCTTTTACTTGATTTCCATGGCAAACGAGACATGTTGTTTCAGCACAAGATCACAAACAGAATTAAGGTGATATGGTGTATTACATCTTTCCTAATCAATTAAAACTCAAATAAAGTCGGGGCAGAAAAGTGGTTGCAGAAAAAATGTGGGTGCAGAAAAGTGTGGTCACAAATTACCAACCCTCGGGTAAAGTGCAATTTAGTCTTGGCACAAAAAGCTAAAGTCGTCTAAAAACGATGTAAGCGGCATTCATGCTCAAAGTTGCAACCACAGAGTAATTTGACCCCACTATTACAATTGCTGTTGTCCAAATCACTTTGTCCATCCAAATTCAAGGGCGGACAGTGGCGTAACAAGGCCGTGGGCAATGGGGGCCGTTTGCCCCCCTGACGATTTGGCGGGGAAAAATTTTTCAAAAATCATGCTATTCAGCCGTTTTAACTAGAGAGCCTCTGACCGGGAAAAACTCGCCTTTTGACCCCCCTGTAGAGGGAAAATTTCCAAGACTGGGAAATTTGCCCCCTCAGAGGGGTTGGGCCCCTTACGCCACGGATGGCGGACACTATACTGCCATAAGGTAACCATTATCTCACGACCGTTTGCAAGAAGCAGCGTCGTACATAAGTTGTCAACACACGTTTTTTAAGGGTGGTTCGAATACAAAAAATGGCTGTTGCCAAAATCGCTTTTTAAATAAGCGAAACCTAAAATTCAAGATGGACGGACAAGCCCGGCGGACAAGATGACTACCCAGGAAGGTAATGACCTCATTGGCAAGAGCAAGTCGTACGTCAAAACGCGCGTTTATAGGGATAGGCCTAGTTTGATCCCGATAAAAACAAACTGGTGTTGTCAAAATCACATCTTTAACCCGAAACCAAAATTCTATGAGTACGCCTTACAATGGTTACTACTTTCTACACCTGTGCTGTCCGTTAGGTCCATGTTCTTGGAATGTAAAGAAGTCGAGTTTTTATTTTTATGATAATCTAAAAGTTTTTTTTCCCAAAAACTCACATTTTGATATATCTTGGATTATCAATTTGAAAAATCCATATGTGCATCTGGCGTCGAAAATCCCAAATTTTTCGAGGCGATATAATCCAAGTTTACAACGTTCTGATTTCAATACTTGGACTATCAAATGGAAAAACTTGGATTTTCACTTTGATAATCCAAGATTTTCGATTATAGTACATTTAGGTCGAAATCCAAGATTGTTCGTCGATAATCCAAGTTTATCAACTGATGTCAATACATTGGACTATCAAATCGAAAACTTGGATTTTCCCTTTGATTATCAGGTTTTTCGAGTTACATTGTACCAGAGAAGTCGTAAAATCTTGGATTATCGACTGAAAATCCAGATTTTTCAGACTCATGTCCAGTGATAATCCAGGTTTTCATTCACATATGAACATCTTGGATTATCAATTGAAAGTCCCAGTTATTCTTGATAATCTTGGATTATCAATGAAAATCCTTGGATTTTCGCGAACCGATTTAAACCCAAGATGTTGGTCGAAAATCTTGGTTTTCGATTAATGGCCATTAGGCCACCATACAACTTCCAAACTAAGAATATCAGTGACCATCTCGTTTTGCATGTGTTATGTGATCGTGTTGATCGTGTTGAGTGGTAGCGGACGACCACAAAGTAATTCCAATAGTCATGCTGTAAAAAATGAATGAATCTCAAAGCGGTTTTGGAGGAATCAATCGGAATATTAAGCCGATTTAGGGATTTTCCATAGAGCTCCACAAGAGCCTGGTAACGTTAGTGGCGCAGGAACGTACGAGGTGAAATGTGTTTTTATAATTGTTGCTTTTAATTGATTTCTGGAACGACGACTTGTTTTTCAGCACAAGATCACAAACAGAAGAAGTGATATGGATTTTTTGTTTTATACTATCTTTCTATCAATTAAAAACTAAAATAAAGTCCGGGCAGAAAAGTGGGTGCAGAAAAGTGGTTGCAGAAAAAAATGTGGGTTGCAAGAAGAAAAGTGGGGTCACAAAATGTACCAACCTCGGGTATAGTGCAATTTAGGTTTGGCACAAAAGCGTAAAAGTCGTCTAAGGAAACGTTGTAATGTTTTGTTTGTATGTATGTAGCGGCAATTCATGCTCAAAGTTGGCAAAACACAGAGGTATTGACCCAAATGATTAAGAAAAAGGCTGTTTGCCAAAATCAATTTGCTCCAAATTCAAAGAGTTGGCGGACCAGCGGCGTTACAGGCCGGGGGGGGGCAGGGGGCCGTTGCCCCAATGACGATTTGGACGGGGGGAAGGAGAAAAAAAATTGCAAAAATCATGATAAAATCAGCAGTTTTTTAAGCCCTCTGACGGGAGAAAAATTGGCCTTGACCCCACTGAGAGGGAAAAGTTCCAAGACTGAGGAATTTTGCCCCCTCAGAGTGGGTTGGCCCGTTTACGCCACTTGATGCGGACAAATGACTGCAGTAAAGGTAACCATATCTCACGACCTGTTGCAAGAAGCAAATCGTACATAAAGGGGTGTCACACACGTTTTAGGGTGGTTTAATGAATACAAAAAAGGCTGGTGCCAAAATCGATTTTTACGCGAAACCTAAAAATTCAGATGACGGACAAGCCCGGCGCGGACAAGAGGACCTACAGGAAGGTAATGACCTATTGCAAGAAGCAAGTCTACGTCAAAACGCCGTTTTATAGGGTAGGCCTAGGGTTTGATCCCGATAAATACAAAATGGATTGTTGTCAAAATCAATTTTTAACCGAAATCCCAAAATTTATGAGTACGCAGGGACAACGTTACTTTCTACACCGTGCTGTGTCGGTTTGTCATGGTCTGGGAATGTAAAGAAGCGAGTTTTTGATTTTATGTTTGATAATCTAAGTTTAAACTCACTTTTGATAATCTTGGATTAACAATTGAAATCCAAGATGTGCATCTGGCGTCGAAAATCCAAATTTTTCGGGCGATAATCCAAGATTTATCACATCTTGATGTCAATAACTTGGACTATCAAATCGAAAAACTGGATTTTCACTTTGATAATATTTTCAATATCCATAAAAATAAAAAAAATAAAAAAAATCTTGGATTATCGACTGAAAATCCAAGATTTCAGAAGCAATGTCCAGTGTGATAATCCAGGTTTTTCATTCACATATGGAGCATCTTGGATTACATTGAAAGTCCAATTATCTTGCTATCTTGGTTATCAATTGACAAATCTTGGATTTCGACCGCCGATAACCCAAGATGTTGGTCGAAAATCTTGGATTTTCGATTAATGGATTAGGCCACCCTACACGTCCAACTAAGAATATCAGTCGACCAAGTCGTTTTGCAGCATTAGTGAAGTCGTGTTAGATCGTGTTGAGTGGGAACGTAACTAGCAAAGTATTCCAATAGTCTATTCTGGAAAATATCAGTGCGAACGACAAGTTGAGGTGTCTGATCCATATAATGGCGTATGCGAGAAGTATAGAAAAGGCATGGCTCGAGAATGGTCTTCTAGGAAAGGGTCCAGTAAAACTTAACTTTAATGGAAACTTTGTTCAAATGCCATGAGAGCAAATTTACCAGCATAGACAGATGTTTGCCAACACTGCACAATAATTGAGAAGTAGCCAACTTTGTCATGCCTATTTTGTTTCATAAATTAGTCCTGCCTAATGTGACTCGCCAATTTGTGAATTAATTGCACGGCTTACATGTACCAATGCCTTCTATAGCTTTTCTATATTGGTTAAAAATTCCCTTTATTGAAATGTGCAACATAGTCATGCTTCACTGGTTAGGTAACCAACCGATCCCTGCTTATTACCTGTGGCTGCTATTAATCATATGGACACAATGCTTTGTGTTTTAATTGGCTGCTTAATGCGTTTTATGAAAAATCAAATTGTCATGTTTTTTGTATGTGCATTAATATCGCTAAATATATCATTTTTATGGTCCCTTTTATAGCCTTTGCCCTCCCATTTTGCATGACTCACACAGTGCACAGTTTCGCTATAGGTGTACAATCGTGCATTCATGTACCCTCAAACTCTTTAGTCGACAGTTCATTGCATGGTGCATACATTGTACTATTCTTAGCGTACATCGTAATACAACCCATATTAAAAATATGCCGTACTGACATTCTGCTTTTTTATTCTGCACAACTCACACTGTTGTGAATATTTGAGTCTGTACAGTGTAATGTGCACGCAGTTTTAATGTTGCTTTGATATAGTTTTTTGTGTTGGTTTTAATGTGGTTTTAATACCTTAAATGAAGGACTCATACACTGTCTGTGTGATGGCATTTCTACAGTACTAGCAGCTGTTGGTATAGCTTCTCGGACCCTTCAACTTAAGGGAAGATCTGCACAAAAAATCCCCTAAATATGTAGCTTATCTAATGTTGTTTTAAATAAAGAACAAGGTTTTTGCTCCAAATTGTTTTTTCCCCACTCAATCGGACTTCCGTCCAAAGTTACAGCAACTCAAATGCGACGTCACCGATTTGCTGAAATTTGTTCTGTTGTTTATTGTTTTCCAAGCTGTGAAATATACTATGTATTTTTATGTTTTTTCAAGCGTCGATATGTAAAAATATTGCTTTAAAAATCTATCTCGAAAAGTAATGTGCTCTCATTGTGAAATCATTGACATTAATTGTATAATTCAAATGCTTGCTACTGTATATGTCAGAGAAGTTACATTACTGCCTAATTTGCATAATAATTAAAATAAGTGGTTTCTATACAAAATGCTTGTATTTCAAATTTTCGCTTTTTACCTCTTCAAAATAGTTAATGTCGCGCCATGTTTTTCATGCATTTGGCGAAATGTTTCACAGAACGGTATTTTGTAATTTGTAAAAAAAGTATGGAGGTAATTTTGTTAAATTTTGGTCTCACTCTTTTTTTTGGGGGGTCATTTTTGGGTAAACAATTGATTTTGTTTGCAATTTTTTGGGCTTTTTTCTTTTTTTTGAAAAAAATATTTAAAAAATAAAAACTAACTCATACTTTTTAAGTTTACCTTTTATCTTTTCCATTAAAAAAATTAGGCTTCTAGCAATGTATACTTTGGGGGTTAACTCTTTTTGAATCCGAACCACCTAAAATCCAAGATGGCCGCCAATTAAATATTCAAATTAGGTGCTTTTTTTAGTTTTGTTTTTTTGGTCACCCAAGTATCCTAGGAACCAAAATCCTGAAGTTCATACCATCTTTCATAAAAAAATCAATTTTTGGTGCAGATCTTCCCCTTAACTGCGGCAGTAAATCTAAGGGGTTGCGCCTTAAAAAAAGGCGGGATATCCATACTACTGAACTGAACCTCCGCCGCACCATCAATCAGAGGTGAGTTCACAAATGCACAATCCATAGCGTGCAAAATGCTAATCATAGACCCGCCACAAAAAATAGTCAACACATTAAAGATAATAGGAAGGGTAACATGTTAGTTCGGAGAAAAGACTTGAGCTTGCAGTTCCCTATTGAACCTGCCATATGCATTAGTTCGCCACCACGACGTTTCAAGGTCATGAGCTGCCTATGAAGTTTGATTAAGTTTGAGTTCCTTGCAAGCATTTACAGAATGTCATTTTCCAAAATGTGGATGTATGTAAACAGAGTGTATTGTAATATTTAAATAGGAATGGCATATGCAAACTACAAGCGTAACTCATAAATGTACAGACTGTCCCATAACACGACCAATCCTAATTATTAATCCCTATTATTCTGGTGTTGTTGTCTATGCCTATTTATACACTCTCTAAATGTGTGATCGATATTCAGAAATATTAAAGACCAGACTGAATTTTCCTTGCATCTTCTCCAGATCACTGCAAAGACTTCAAAATCTAAGTCTCCACTGGAGACACTGTTGTTTTTCCATCTACCCATACGCCATCTGGTGTCATTTTTGCCAGCAATTATGACAATGTCTGAACATATCACTCATCTTTGTAGATCCATAATTGGTAATCCGTAATATCTACGATTTCGCCGTTTCATAGACGTTGATACTTGCCACTATCGCTAGAGACTTATCCAAATTGGATATGCAATGTACTTTGAATGACTTACTAAAAAAGATGAGCGTCTTCAAAGGTTACAGAATAGGTGTGCTCGTCTGCTCTGCTACCAGCCTAAATGTGCTAATGCCAGAACCCTTGATCAGCTACACATGGCTTCCCATTCTGAACGCATCATTTTTAAACTTTCCTATTTTTTAATATCCTACAAGCGGCTCTCTCCTCCAATACATTGACTTTTTGTCTCAAAATTAGATCCAGGCCAACTGCAATTCCTACACGTTCAGCTAGCACCATTAACTTTGAAGTACCAATGGCAGAAACGCCTGGAGAGAGAGAGTTTCGCCATTGCTGCACCTAAACTGTATAATGGCTCTTCCCAAATCAACAGCTCTAGTTTTGCTACATTCAAATCCAGCTCAAAACCATATACGGCTGATTCAAAAAGAAGTTTACTCATTTTTGTCGTGGTTTAGTAATAAAAATTCCTTTAAAAAGGAAGGGGCGCCAAGGAGTGATTCTTGTTTGGGTTGTTCAATGTGGTTGGGACCTACTTTTGTAAGAAGAACGGTAGACCCAATATCAGATTGAATTCGCGAAGTTTATTGCAAACTTTTAGTAAAAAGTGTTTGAAATAAGTATAAAAATAGATATATATTGAAATCAAATATAGTATACAGTTTTAGTTGTTGGTGAAGTTGCAATTTTTATAGGAGCCAATACCAAATTATCGTATTATAGGGAAATATAATTAAATTAGGAAGCTTTCTTTTTGTAGCCAAATACAAGGTAAATACATTTGTTTAAGTGTGTACACAATGAACTATACTAAGAAAATACTTGGTTGTTTATTAATCTTTGGTTGCACTTATAAAAGTGGAAATGGTTAATTTCAGCATTTTAGGGAGTGGGATTTGTTTATTGAGGCACTGTTTGGCAGAAACAGCTGATTGGGTGGATTTTGAAGTTGCCTTTTGTTGTGGTCAAAATAGTTTAACATGACCTGTGCCCCTTGATATTGACCCTTTGACTTCATGAAACACATGAAGGGTGGTGCTTGTAAACCATAAATGGAGTTTGGTTTTTAATTGAATAGCATATTTTCCAATGTAGGTCAATGTTACATTTTCCCAAGCTTATTTTACAAGTGACTTCACAAGACTTGACTGGTATAGGCTTTTGACCTATTAACAATGAGTTATCCTATGTTGCACATTGGATTTTATAAACCTCTATTAAATTGCATAAAAAATCAATGCCTTGTTCAATTTTCACCAAATTTTAAAGGTTTTAATTAGAAAAATTACAGGTGAGACTTCACTCATTACATAAAATGTTTGCACCATCAACTTTATTTTGGCATAAATATGGCCTAATTTGCTAATTGTTTGCGATATTCTGGCTTTTTGCGACTATCGGTGATTTATGACCACAAAGGCGTATAAAAAACAATGCCTATTTTAAAGTTCACCAGAATTGTGAAGTGTATGTTGAATTATAGTCCAAGTGGGCCTTAATATAAAATAAAAAGTTGAGACCAAGGACTCTTTAATTAATAATATGCATAATTAGAGTCCTATTTGCATAAAATGGTAAAGGAGGAGCTTGTTCATTTTACGCCTAATCAGGCATACCCGATGCCCCAAAAACTAGAATGGCGCGGTTCTCGGCTTTCGTGTTTGCGGCGGGGGTACCAAGGTTTTAGGGTTGTTTGGTTTTTGTGTCGGAACAACCCCAGGTTCCAGATTATAAAGGGTGTTTGCCAATCACCCCTTCCACCACCACACGCCATCCCATTCAGTTTCTCATTTTCCAAACCATATAACACTTAGTGCCCAGGGGGGTGTGGGGGGTTCCATCGTACCCAAGGCGTTGGGTGGGTGATTTTGTTGTGTCGGGGTCTCTGGTTGTCTCGGTTACGCATCAAATTTATCAGGAGTTTTTTTTGCTAATTGTCTGAAAAAAATACGCTTCCCTGAATACAAAAAAAAATTTAAATCCGCCACGGCTTCATTAGATAAAGTAAGGTTGGGTCCCTAGGACCCCCCCCCCCCTTGGGCACTAACGATGTGAAAAAATCAAGATATTTTACTAATTATGGTCAACTAATACGGAATATATTGGAAGCTTCACATTATTGACCAATTAGTGGATGCAAAAAATAATCAAGTCTAGATAAGCACCGTATGTTTTTGGTGTCGAGTTGTTTTCTGAGGTTAGGATGTTCTAATCTCCAGATATCAACCAATTTGAATTCATCCATAGGGTCTCAAAAATTGGCCTTGAATTAAGTATTGAATGACGTGTGAATAACCATTATAATCAAGAGGACCTATGGCAAAATTGCAATCCCCTGCAACGATCAGTCGTGAGGAATCCATAAATTATCCAAACCAGTCAGAATAATAAAAAAATCAGGGTCATCATTATTTGGCCCATAAACTAACTAAAAGAAATGGAAAACCATTAATAAAGCATCAATATAAATATCGACCTTCATGGTTCAAACCAGCTATTATAGAACAACAATGGGACCTTTGATAGATCCCACAGCCTTCTTGTTTGATTCTAACTAGAAAGCCACCTATGACCACCCCATTGAGTAGACCACCATTTTCTCATCTGTCAATGAAGAATGGGTTTCCTGGAAAAAAATAAATCCTCTTTGGGCTTTATGACAGTAATTTACAAATTTTCTTCCGCTTAAAATTAATCTTGTAGGCCCCTGCAATTGAAAGTGCTAAATTTTTAAAACCATTAGAAAAATAAATAAAATAAACATACTATTAAAAAAGGTCCCACCATGACACATCATGATAGTATTTATCATATATTTAGCACACCAACCCCCACACACCACACACACACAACACACACACCACACACAACACACACAACGCAAAAAGACGCAAACAGAGCAGAACAAGAACGTGGAACCACAAACAAGAAACACAACCAAAACAAACAAGGAAACGAAAACAAGTGAAACGACGAGCACCAACACTTCACACAAAAACCAACAAAAAGAACACACATTCAAAACACAGATGAAAAACATTTGCAGTTAAACAAACCAAGGAGAGGTTGAAACTTCAGGTTGATGCACAGTTTCAACCAATGGTATAACAGGATTTCGTCAACAAATTATGCTAAATGTGAAGAATTTGCAAACCCCCATATTTTTTGATGTACTCTCTTGGAGTGGACATGCAGGGTCAAGACACAATATAATAAAAAATAAATAAAGCCTCGGAGGCAAAGAACAAGAGGAATCAAATAAGGTGGTTTATATTAAGACTAAGCATAATGTTTATAGTTAATCAAAACGAATTGGTTTTGTGGCCTACCACATAGGCCTATCCGCCATCACCTGCAGCTGCACAGTACCAAAAATGGTAAAACGCCCTCACGTCAATAGTGTTGACATGTACGTTGAACATGTACGTGAGACTGTATAAATGCTCTTCTTACCAAAATCAAACAGCTCTAGTTTTGCTACAGTCAAATCCAAGCTCAAAACGCTTACAGGCTGATTCAAAAAGAAGTTTAACTCCTTTTTTTCGTGTTTAGTAACTAAAAATGTCCTTTCAAAAGGAAAGGCGCCCAAGGAGTGAGTCTTGTTCTGGTTGTTCTTGTGGTTGGGAAAAACTTTTGTAAGAAAGAAACTGTAGACACAATATCAGATTGAATTCGCGAAGTTTTTATTGCCAACTTTTGAGTACAAAAGTGTTTGAAATAAGTTATAAAAAATGAGATCTAATTGTAAATCCAAGAATACCAGTATGAACATTTACATTAGTGTGTTGTGAAAGTTGCAATTTCTGTATAAGGAGCCAATTACCAAATTCAGCGTATTAATCTCGGGAAATAGAAGGAAATTAGGAAAGCTTTATTTTTGTAGCCAAATACAAGGTAAATAAATTGTTTAAGTGTGTACACAAATGAAACTATACGAAGAAAATACTTGGTTGTTTATTATCTTTATGTTGTGCACTTATAAAATTGAAATGGTGATTTCAGCATTTAAGGAGTGGGATCTTTTATTGAGGCCCTGTTTGGCAGAACAGCTTAATGGGGTGGGATTTTGAGAGTTTGCCTTTTGTTGTGTCATAATAGGTTTAACATGACTTTTGCCCTTGATAGTGACCCTTTACTTCAGAAACAAATGAGGTGTGCTTGTAAACCATAATGGAGTTGCTTTTAATTGAATAGCATATTTTCCCAAATGAAGGTTCAATTTACATTTCAGCTTATTTTAACACGTGACCTTCACCAGACATTTGACTGGTATGATTGATTTTGTCCTTATTAACAAATGAGGTATCCTATGTTCACATTTTTTAATTTTATAAACCGCTATTAAATTGCATAAAAATCAATGCCTTGTTCACTTTTCACAAATTTGAAAGGTTAGTTACAATACCATGTACAGGTGCGACATTCAAGCATTCACATAAAATGTTCACCATCAGTAATATTTGCATAAATATGGCCTAATTTGCATAATTTTTTTGCGATTTCTGCTGTGTTTTTTCCTGCGACTATCGGTGAATTTATGTACCACAAAAGCGTATAAAAAAAAATGGCCTAGTTTACGTTTCACCAGATTTGAATGTTATGTTGAATTATGATCCAAGTGGGCCCTTAATATAAAATAAAAAAATTTGAGACCAAGGACTCTTATTATAATATGCATAATTAGATCCAATTTGCATAAAATGGGTAAAGAAGGAGCTTGTTCCATTTTACGCCTCACTCGGCCTACCGATGCCCCAAAAACAACTAGAAATTTCGCGTTCTCGGCTTTCGTTGGTTTGCGGCGGGGGTACAAGGTTAGGTTGTTGTGGTTTTGGGTGCGGAACACGACCAGGCGTTCCAGATATAAACAAGGTGTTTTTTGCCAATCACCCTTCCACCAACACAACCCATCCAATTCAGTTTCTCATTTACCATATTAACACTTAAGTGCCGCAGGGGGGGGGGGGGTTCCATAGTACCCAACATTTGATTTTTTTTGCGATTCTCGGTTAAAACGCAATCAAGTTTATCAAGAGTTTTTTGCTATTGTCTGATTACTCCTTCTCCTGATACAAAAAATTTAAAAATCCGCCCACGGCTTCATAAATAATTAAGGTGTGGGTCCCTATGACCCCCCCCCCCTTGGGCACTAACGGATGTGAAAAAATCAAGATATTTTTTACTAATTTAAATGGTCAGAACTGTACGTAATAATATTGGAAGCTTTCACATTATTGACCAAATTAGGATGCCAAAATATAATCAAGTCTGATAAACACCGGAATGTTTTTGGTGCCGAGTGATATTTCCTGAGGTTAGGATGTTCTAATCTCCAGATATCAACCAATTTGAATTCATCCATAAGGGTCTTCAAACTTGCCCTTGAATTAGTATTGGAATGACGGTGAGAGAACCATTATAATCAAGACCTTTATGCAAATTGCCATCCCCTGCAACGATCAGTCGTGAGGAATCCATATTATCCAAAACAGCAAAGAGATCAAGAAAAAAAGATGGGTCATCATTATTTGGCGCATAAACATTACTACAATTAAATGGAACCATTAAATAAAGCATCCAATATAACATATCTACCTTCAGGGTTCAAAACAATCTTATTATAAGAAAAACAATGGAGGACTTGATTAAGATACCCACACCCCTGCTGTTTGATGCATAACTAGAAAGAGAAAGCCACATATGACCACCCATTGCGTAGCCCACACCATTTCTCATCTGTCAATGAAAAATGGGTTTCCCTGGAGAAAATAATATCATCTTTGTGGCGTTTATGAAAGTAATTACAAATTTCTTCCGCTAAAATTATCTTGTAGGCCCCTGCAATTGAAAGTGCTAAATTTTAGCCATTAGAAAATAAAAATAAAAATAAAACAACTATTCAAAATGGCCACACCATAAATACATCATATATTAATATTATCATATATCAGCACACCAACCCAAAACCACACACAACACACACAACCCCACACCACACACCACACATACACGCAAAAGACGCAAACAAGAGCAGAAAAAAAAGAACGGGCACAAACACACAGAAACCAACAAAACAACAAGGAAACGAAAACAAGGAGAAAGACTGAGACAACATTCACACAAAGACAACAAAAAGAAACACAACTACAAAACAAAGATAAAAACATTTGCAGGTAAACAACCAATGAAGGTTGAAACTTCATGTTGAATGCACAGTTTCAACCAATGGGATAAATCCAGGATTCGTCAACAAATTATGCTAAATGTGAATAATTTGCAACCACCATATTTTGATGTCCTCTGCTTGGTGTGGACATGCGAGGTGGAATACAAAATATCATAAAAAATAATCAAAGCCCTCGAGCAAAGAGACCAGAGGAATCAAATAAGGTGGTTATATTAGACTATAGCATAATGTTATAAGTAATCAAAAGCGAATTGTTGTGGCCTACCAATAGGCCTATCCGCCTCACCGGCAGCTGCACAGTACCAAAAATGGTAAAACGCCCTCACGTCAAAAGTTTACATGTACGTTGAACATGTACGTGAGACTTTATAAAAGGTAGATCAACAGTATGAGCTTCAATAGGAGTGCATGATTCGGGGTTTCTGGACCCGGTTCTGAACATTATCTGGCAGAAAAAAAAACATCCCCATGAATGGGCGTCTTAATCAGGTTCATGTGTCCAATGTACAGATAAAAAAACTTTTAGGTATAGATCAACAGTATGAGTTCAATAGTCATGATGGTGTTTATGGAACATTATTCATGCAGAAAAAAAATCTCACATGAATCGTCGCATTGGTTTTAATACATGTTGCATTTCCACTGAAATGAAAGCAAAACGTTTTTATGTATAGATCAAACAGTATGAGTTCAATAGCACTCATTGATGGTGTTGAGGAACATTATCATGCAGAAAAATAAATTCCCACATGACGCGGCATTGGGTCTTAATTGTTGCATTTTCCATGAAATGAAGCAACAAAAATTTTTTATATTTATTGCCACTGCAAAAATTCAAAATGGAAGCCCTGTGAGAGGTTAAAGGCTATTGGAAGCTGCTGAAGTTATTAAAATTTATCAATCGAAAATATGAGTTTAAATCATCCATAGTCATTCTCTGCCAATCCTAAATTCTTGGGATGTTTGAAAAGTTTATTATGGCTACTGCATAGATAGAATTATACCAGCCGAGAACAAAGGAAAGGACTAAACAAAATCTGATTTTTGGAAACTTGAAAAGGTGAGAAAGAAGTTTGAATCCATGGGAATCGGGACTCAGCCGGACTCTAATCCCAATCTTCAGAACCTGGTCGATCAACTCATTCACTGGAAAATAAATCACATGATATTTTAAGTCAGGAAAACAGCTGGTTTGGTTGTAACTCAGAATTAAATGGGCCGCCGAACATGGTGAGAAGAGCCTAGGTACTTTTGCCAATTTAGAAAAGCGGTTCCTGTGAAAAGAAAATTATCCGTAGTCTTGCTGAGTGTGATGGATGGTACTCTTCAGACTGATCAGGATTATTATTTTGAGGAACTCATTCCTTTTATGGTAACATTTACCTCTTTGGTTCTACTGCTGATTCAAAACAGGCTGCTTACTCCTTCTTGATCAACTTAATATCCCTCAACTTTCTGAGCAGCTCAAAGATAATTTGAATAGGACCATTTCAAAAGCAGAGCTCTTGTCAAATCTTAAAATCATGCAGGCATAATAGTCGCCTGGTCTTGGATGGCCTTCAGTGAATTTTACATTGTTATTTTTATCCAGGACCGTGCTGACTTATTTTTAGCCTCTTTAAATATTTCATTTGAACAGGGTTGTTGTCTCCATCCCAGAGAAACGGGATCATCACTGGGACTTCTAAAAAAAGATCGGGAGTCCTCATTACGTTAAAACCTCTGAAGCCGCTCCATCTTCTGTGGTTCTACAATCCTTTTTTCATTATCGTTCCTATTCCCTTATTTAAATAGTAGGACAACTTACGACAGAAAGACATTTTGATATCATGGGAATAGGGACTCAGCCGGACTCTAATCCCAATCTTCAGAACCTGGTCGATCAACTTCATCAGGGAATAAATAACTGATATTTAAGTCGGGAAACAGCTGGTCCTGGTTTGGTTGTAAGATCTAGAGTTAATGGGCCGAACATGGTGAGAAGAGCTCCAGGTACTTTTGCAATTTAGAAAGCGGTCCTGATGAAAAGAAAATATTCGTAGTTGTGGCTGATGGTACTCTTCAGACTGATTCAGGATATTATTTGAGGGGAACTGCCTGCCTTTTATGGAAACCTTTACTCTCTTGGTTCTACTGTGATTCAAAAACAGGCTGATTTACTCCTTTCTTGATCAACTTAATATCCCTCAACTTTCTGAGCAGCTCAAAGATACTTGGAATAGGCCCCTCTCAAAAGCAGAGCTATTGTCAAATCATAAATCCATGCAGCATAATAAGCCGCCTGGTCGGATGGCCTTCCAGCTGAATTTTACATAGGTATTTTCATGACAGTGCTGACTTATTTTAGCTCTTTAAATATTCTTTGAAACAGGGTATTTGTCCCAGTCCAGAGAAATGGGATCATCACTTTGCTTTCCTTAAAAATAGATCGGGATCCTAATTACGTAAAAATTATCGTCCTATTTCATTTATTAACTACGGATTAGACAAAATACGGAAGAAAGAATTCTGATATCCATGGAATAGGATCACCGGACTCTAATCCCTAATCTGAGAAACCTGGTCGATAATTCCATTCACTGGAAACATAAATTAAAGGATATTTTAAAGTCAGGGAAACAGCTGGTTTGGTTTGGTTGTAAGATTTTGACAGTGTTGAACATGAGTTCTTATTTGAGGTTATTCTAGATTCATATGGGTGGATAAATTTTATAGGGGTTAAGACTTTTTACCATGGCAGGAAAAGCTACGTTACTAATATGGTTTTTTAGTAATCCTATCGATTAGTGTCCCGTGGAATTTTTCAAGGAGTCCTAGTTCCCTTTGTGTTCCTTTTTGCGATTCGAGATTCTTTGCTATTGCAGCCGCTGTACTGATGAATATTAAAGGTATTAGGGGGAGAATTGGCAAAAAAAGATTAATTTATGCCTGATGATACCACTTGTTTTTTACAGGGGGATTAGATCCTTTCAACCCTTTTATACTCTCTGTAAGTTTGCTTCATTTTCGGGTTGCAAAATTAATATGTCTAAGTTGAAGTTATTCATATTGGTAGTTTAAAGGGGTCTAATTTTCTTCCCTTCGGATGAAGGTCTTAAAGGGAGGACAAATAATTTTAGACTATGGGTATTAAATTTTTCTATCAATGTTAATTCTCTTTATGAACTTACGTTTATTCCTAAACTGAATCAAGTTGAGCAGACTCTTAATTGTTGGAAACACAAGAATTTCTATCATGGGAAAGTCAATGTATTAACTCTTGTTGCTGTTCCTTCAACTTCTTATCTTTTTCTGTTCTTTGCATTAATATTCCCAGACTTTTTCAAGAAATTGAATCAGTGTTTTTATAAATATGGGGAATGGGGGGAATGATAGAGTCAAGAGGGACATTCTATGTCCTGATTAGGAAACATGGTGGGTTGAGAATGGTTGCTCCTATACTTTTTCTCAGGCACAAAAATTTATTTGGGGTAAAATATTGCTTGATCCAGATTATTCTTGTTTTGGAAAAAAAATAGACTCTCTGTCTTGGAAAATTCCACGCGGAGTGGAAAATCTTGCGAGGTCTGATGCTCCTAAATGTGTTTTGGATACCTTTTAATGGTCCACTTGTTGAAACTATTCAATTCTTGGTATTTGTACAGAGATACGATTAAGGAGAATTAGGTTGGTATGATTTTCATTTAAGATCCCAATTTGGTGAATAAAAAGGTTAGTCTGAAATCGAAGAAATCTTTTTCTATCCGTTTTGGGATGAAAGGGGATTCATAATATTTCTGATCTGTCATTGGTTTAATCTGTGGAAAAACATTGAAATGTTGGTAGTTGAATTGATATTCCCATCACTGATAGAAGGAAACTATAACTTTTTGATAAAAGGTTTGTGCGGATGGGTTCAGAATCCCAAAAAAATCAGGATAATATTTTTGATTAACATACTACTTCTTTAATTGATCAAGTTAGTAAAGTTCCCAACAGGGTCTATGCCTTCTTCGGAACCAGCGTCAATATTTGATGTGAAAACAATGGTTATACATGTACTTGGATGTCCTGGGATGACTTGGATTGATGTAAATTCATAGTGTTCATTTGAAATGTACAATTGAACACCCATAGTTCTGTTTATTTAAAATTTTTCACAGAGTATTTGTACCAACCAATTTATTCATAAATTGGCAGGGCTGATTCTCCCAATTGTACTTGTAAGGAAATTTCCAGAATCTATTTTTCATTTTTTTATTTTGTTGATATGTGAAAAGGTCTTCCAATCTGGGGATGATTAAGTTTTTTCATTAATTTCTGTTTTGGGGGTCTTTGATTTTCTCCATTTTGAGAAATGTGTTTGGCGGTCTTGACACTTCAGAACATGATGAGGATTTCGTTTCTTTTTATGGGCATGAAATTTTATATCCACAGGTGTAAATGCCAAGGAACGGACCCCAATTGGCTGCTTTTCGTGAAGTTGTCAGTCAAATGAAAGGACACGGAATAAAATTGATGAAAGCAATGGGAAAATTAATTTGCATTCAAAAAGTGGTCCCTTGAAACTTGGTTGATTTCTTTTTTTGTTTTTTTACCTGTATGCAATTTTGGGTTTGGCCTACCATGACTTCTTCAAATGTGAACTTCTTGTTGTGTGGTGTGCTTTGGATGGTATGTTAGAGTGTCCTTGTGGGGTCATGTTTTTGTCTTGTTTTCGGGTCTTCGTCTGTTGTTGTGTTGTTTTTCTAAAAAAAAATCCTGTGAAAAATTTCCCCAAAAACCCGTCTACATTATGCTTTTTGCTTCGCCAATCTCAACAGCTGTGTGCTCCGGTATTGAGTGTCATCCGCGTTCCTTTTTGGGTCTGGTATTCTGATCCCGTTTCCATTTCGACACACGAGCTTGGTGTATGCTCTCTGTTGGGATCCGAGTAAATTATTCTGGTTTTTTTCCATTGATAACAAGATGTAATAATGTAAGTTGTGAGTAGAAAGGGTTGGTGGACCATATATGTCTGTTGCCCCAACCAACCAAAACTAAGTCCAGGTAATAAAAAAAAACAAAAAAAAAAAAAAATAAGATATTTAATAATTAAAAAATTAAGTCATTAAATCTTGGGATTTAGTTGCTGTAGATATATACTGTAGGAGGTAATAATAATAATTAAAATACTTAAATCAAAATAACCTATAGCTGATAGCATCAATTGTAATTTGTCATGCGTCTCTTTAACTGTGTCAGTCTATGGGAAAATAAGGCGTTTGAAGTTTGAGAAAAATACAAAGATGGTAAAATTGGGCTATATTTGGCAATGATTATTTTAATTGGTCGATTCTAGAGTAGATATAAGAATGATTGTGGTTCAAAAACCTGATAGTGGAGTTTGTTTTTTTGGCTGAGGATGGAAACGGGCGACCCACTATGGTTGCGAAGAGTGACCATTTTCAATTGCCATAGGCATAGGTCAAAGGTGGGATTTTCATTTTTATTGTGGTTATGTGGTTCTTACGTGACCCCCATTTATTGTGGTTAAGTGTCCCCTGATCAAACTCCACGGGAAAGTGGTTTTTCTGGGTTGGGTCCCTAGGACCCCCCCCCCCCTTTGGCACTAACGGAAGTTTTTTTTAGCTTGGGCACTTAAGTGTTAAAAAATGAAAAAAATTAACTTTAAAAAACAATATATTTTAAATTATTTTTATACAATTGAGTGTATATTTTGTTTTTTTTGATCATTGGCCTATGATTTTGTTTTTATTGAATCTGCTTATATTATTTTTATGTATTTTAATTATTATTAATTTAATATTGTTTTCTTTTAAGTCTTATTTGTTTCCGTTCTTTTTTCTTTTTTATTTGTCATTTACTTTTTCCCTATTTTTTTTTTTCCACTGTCATTGTTCAATGTTATCTTTTTGATTTTTATTTGTATTTCTTTTTTTAAATTTATAAAAAAAGAAAAATTTGTGATTTTTGTTTCATTTAACTATTGTTATAATTTTAATTTTCTATATTATTTTATGTCTTTTTTCATTATTTTAAGTTATCTTGTTTTTCTTTTAAAAATCTTTATTTGTTTTTGTCTTTTCTTTTTTTATTGGTATTTTAGCGTTTTCTTTTTTTACTCATTGTTCAATTGTTCCTTCTTTCTTTGATTTTTATTTTGTATTTTATATATTATTAAAATTTATTTTCTTTTGTTTCCGTTCTATTTTGTCAGTTTCATTATTATTATTTTTCATTTGTGGCCTACTTATTCCAACTGCGTGATTTCAATATTTAAGCTGTGTAGGTTGTTAAAAAAAAAGTGGGGAAGGGAGAAAAATCAAAACAACTGCACATCTTTTCCTGGAACCAACGAGACTCAAACAGAAACACAACTAATACAACAATGAAAATCACACTCCTTTGAACCGATTCGAACCAGGAGGCGGACCAACGGGGGGGGGGGAGATATACCTTAGTGTTAGCTGCCTTTAAAGACCGCATGGGCCACATAGGAACTTACTATATCGTCGTGTAATCTGCTCAATTGATCTCAAGGTGATGGAAGACAGCGAGGTCACAATTGACAGACCCAATATGTGGCTTTTTCCGTGATGATTCCATCATAGAGTTTTTTGAAAATATTCCTTAAATTCGCAAGGGAAAATGGAGACCTTCTTCTTGATTAAATCTATGCCGAAAGAATTAATTTTGGCTCAATCGGGTAATCTCAAGCAACTCCTCATATATTTTCCACCATATTTGGAACATCCGCATGACATATATCGTGAATTAACGTAAGAAATCCCCAATTTGACTACAGTTTCCTACGGCGGTCCGGAAATGGTGTAGTCATGTGTCAACAGACTGCGAAAGTAATATATTTAGTACTACCGTTATCGTCCGGAAAGGTGTTATATGAATTTTTTTTTTTAATTTTTTAGTCTTTTAGTTTTTTGTTTTGAATATGTATCGTAATTGGGTTGGGTCCTGAACCTATAGACCTAGCGAGAAAATTGACCGTTTTGTCGGGTACTTCGGTGCTCTCGCAAACCCTGAAAAAGTAAGGCCCTCAATCTCTAACTGGGTAGGTGCCGCATCCCTTGTTACTGAACCAAGGAGGCCAGGGGAAGGACGGGGGAAGGGGGGGCCTGCAAGGGACCTTCACAACGGAAATCGCCAAAGCTAAATAATGGGGGATGTGCAGGGGAAAAAAGGGGGGGGCCGAGGTGATAAAGGGTGAGATCTAAAGGCCGTCTAGTCAGAATGGCAGAGATTCGCATAATGTCCAACAGCTCTTGTAGGATAATACTATTAGACCTCACGATCGCAAGAGCATTTTCTGGAGTCTAAATTAACCAAAAGAATGTTTGAATTTGCACATGCCAAACCCTGGTTTATACTCATTTACAACATCCAACACCCATTTTTACTGACGGCACCCATCTGGGTAACTGCATAGTTTCTATTCATACAAATCAATAAGCGGACCGACAGATCATTGGTTTGCAACTTTTCTTGTCAAAATGTAAGTTTTGCTTTAACTCAAGAACCATAAATCAGACGAAATTCAGTTCATCTTCTTTTCATCAAGCTTGTAATATAACTATTTTTCCTCGTAACTCATCGTTTTCTGCATTTATTTCTGATCAGAATTGCAAAACATGCAATGATTGTTTCTTCTAAGAGAACTCTACCAAGAGGAAACAGTGCTAGACACTCGCGAGATTCAAAATTCCATATCATTTAAAATTTAGGATTTTGCTCTTGATTAATGGATTTTTTAGTATAAAAGAAAAAAAATCATTTTGACATTGAAAGTTGCAAACCAATGGAGACTTTCTTGTTCACGCATTAGTGATTTGGTGTAAATAGCAACTGAAGCAAGTTACCCAGATGTGTACAGTCATGAAAATGGGTGGTTTTATTCAAATTAGTATAACTCGGATTGGCACGAGCAAATTCAAAAATTTCTTTTTAATTTAGACATTCAGAAACTGCTCTTTCTAATGGTATATTAGTTTACAAGGAATTTCTTACAATTTTTTTACTACACTACAATAGAAATGAGTAAACTTCTTTTTGAATCAGCCTGTATATCCTTATTGATTGCTCTCAGACTTGTTTTACCTTCCAGTTGTTCTTTTTCTTTCTGTTGCTATTCTTTTCTCTCATTGCGCTTTGTATCCAGTGGAAAAGGCGCATTATAAATGTTGTTGTTATGTTGTTATGTAATCAAACTAAAACTTTAAAAAAATATATAAACTGTGCATTTCTGTGAGATATTTTGACTTTATTTATTAGACCAGTTCCTGAGCTAAATCCTCATTTTTATTCCATCCAATTTAATGCACCCTAACCGGAGTTATTGTCAATTGAACACAAAGGATAAAATACCACTTGGGCCAGTTTCACTTGAAGGTTTAGCCTGCTTGCTTTTGCAGTCTGCATAATATCTTTTACTCCACTTGACACATTCAGCTCAGCAATCTGAAGATTCCATCTATCCAATCACTTAGATGTTCTTGGTTTCTTCATATGGATTAGTAGACTTTCATAGATGCTTAGACATGATTTTTGTAAGCTTAGTTATGGCCTTTGAAAGATCAAAACTGTATTGGTGATATTAACTTTAATAGGTCATGTGTAAGATCACATATTTAGGGACAGGCCTTTAAAGTCCCCTCTAATTTTTCAGCCTAGTAGACAGTACACAACCAATTTTTCCATGGAAGTAACTTTGAAGTAGTGTTAAGTAGGTCCACGGGAACCACCCGCATGGTACCACATCGTCCGGCCGCAAAAATGGGGTATCAATCGGGGTAATCATCCACCCTAGGTTACACATGTCAGTACCGTTTAACCACTAGGTCCCCCCTTCGGAGTACCTGATGGGTACTCCCATGCGGATGAGCTTTGAACTCTGTTTGATTATTTTAGTATGTATCCATTTTGACATTTTGGTCACATATTTTATATGTTTTTTACACCAATATCATATATAGGGTTTTTTGGTTGCTGCTAAACTCAATATGGATGTTACTAAGCTTGAAAAATGAGCGAGAATCGGAAACAAACAATGGAATTTTGGCGCCCTCTGTGGTCCAAAGTGCTGCCTACTAGGCAGCCGGGAGAGGGGATTACCTGTGAAGGTACTCTCGTGGAGTAGCTGCAGTGTTACTCCACTACTGGTGGCTTACATGGTACCTGTCAGTCACCACCTAGCAAGGCACTGTAAGTAACACTATAGGATGGGGTACTGCTAAGTAAACAAAAAAGCTGCGATCCACCCAGGGGCTGGTGGGGACTGCGGTCAATACTTAGGGGGTAGGGTACAGAGACAAGCATCATAATGCATCAGGGGGTACTCTTGGAGTCCAGCTTAGAGGACACATGGAGTAGCCTATGCTCCGGGTTACACCGTGAGTAAGGAAATCTTGCGTGTAGTTGTATTCTGCTTACCAAGTGCAGACTGAGACTTAGGTTGGGTACCCCTCTGACATCTAACTGATGCTTGAACTGGATATGATCTAAACAGTAGTGTCTAACTGTCCTACCATCACTGATCATTTAGGGCACTTACGTCATTGGTGAGAAGAGTATCGAGATGGAGTGTACGCGCCCAGTGACAATGAAAAATTTATATGATGACCCTTAGGTCCTTTTGTGAGAATCCATTTTCATTGCAGAAGAACAGGAGCTTTCTTATCTCTGAATTAGGAAGTTTGTCTGGTATTGATTGCATTGCGATCACCCATAAAAAACGATCCTATAGTTTGTCACGATACTTGAGAATAATTTCCCTAATTACGTCCCTGGCAATATTTTTGATAGAAGGCATTACATGTAGTGCAAAATCAGAATTGTCAATTTTTAGGGACGCCTGTTATGTAAAATCTCTCGTTTCAAACCTTTAATCAATCAATCAAATATATTTTCATCTCAAAATCAAATACTAATCTTGAGAGGGTTTTCTTCGTTGAAAAATGACAATGGTGGTGTGCGTCGCGGCCGAGAACTCTTATAGGTCACGCAGTGCCTCCCCTTGTACTGGGTTCATTCATTCCCTTTTTTTCAATAGCATAACATAAATCTTAGCCACAGAACTAATGAATATATTATTTTTTTTTATCAATTAACCAATTTAGAGGACCGAACCCTCAGAGGTATACCCAACAGTTTAACCACTCTACTAGGTGATCCCTCCGAAACGACAAACGGCTTGGGACAATCATAGGTTACCATCCTCTCTTCTCGAACACTGACTGTGAATACATTACAAGTATGACTCTCTTACATTGGAACGTACGGCTTAACGTCAATCCAAGGTCAATGAATTCTGTGTTCATTTGCAAGTTCAAATGACCACAGGGACGCGGAATTCTTAGTTTTGGGATGAGAGGCTAATCAGGCCCAGTCAGGCCGGTCGGCATGATCATCAACCTAAACATAACTGATGCTCATAGAAATTTGAATCAATATTGTTTATTGAATGATTCCTTACAGTGCGAGTGCGTTTATGGCTATCTGGGTGTGTATCGCCACACAACTTGAACAGTTAGTCTCTTCCAGTGCATATCACCATGAACTTATTCCACAATACACCCTTTACGAACTGTGTCCCTAGCCTAAAGGAAAAGTGTGGGTAAATTTGAGCATCAAGATATTTTTTTATTTCAGGATTTTTTACAGTTTTCAGATTACATTTTCTACATATAACAATTTGTTGGGTGATTTCATGCATCGAAATGTTCAATAGTACTGTTTCAATTTAGTCAACAATAGTCAGTGCTCAAGACGTCGCGCGGCATACTGTCCACAAGTGTTTATGATGTCAATGGGCAGCGTCCCACTCATGGGCAGAGGCTGAGCTAACTGCCAGTATGTTGGAGGACCCCGATTGTCCCTTGAATTGATGGCTCGCCTAATGCATCCCTCCCAGCATGCTTCGTAGGGTTCAAATCAGGGAAGCAAGTAGGCCACGGTATCTGCTCACCCCCCGCCTCAAAGAATTGTCTCATAAAACAGCGGTCCTGTTCGGGGCGTTACCTTGTCGTCGTGCAGCCCGAAAATTGTTACATAAACCCTGCTTGCATGTGGTATGCAGTGGTTTTTGCAGAATGTCCCATTTACACGACGGCGTTCCGGTTTCCATTGATGTTTTTCCTTTCCTCCATAATAAATACCGACCCATACTATCACTGAGCCGTCACCAAATTGAGTCGATTCCTGAATACCGCAATCTCGGAGGTTCACACGTAATCGACGAACCCTTTGTCGTCCAACTTGGTGGTCAAGGATGTTGAGGCTCTCGCTCATACACACACATTTGTCGCCAGGCTGAATTTGTAATCTTCTGTGCTCCTTAGCCAAGGCGAATCGATCAATGCTGGGTGGTGAACGGTTTTCGTGGACATTTTTCTTCGTCTTGCTCGGACGCACTTGAGCATTATTATAGTAAACTATTTACCTATAATACTCCATGGGTTGAAGCCATCTCCTAATTACAGTTTAGATGGAAACGTTGATTTCATAGTGCCTTCACACAACGTAAGAACGACGAATACGGCTCGTTGACATTTTCCGGGCCTCTACGGCAGCATATTTGCATCGGCTATCATCGCGTCTGGTAGTTAATCGTGGTCGTCTTGAGATTTTCGTGACCATCAAATACCCACCTCTCTATGATGAATGAGTGTGGGTTTTTACAGACTCGTACTCTGCGATATCCCGAGGTAATCAGCGACTCTGGCTGTGTTGTGGGTTTGGTGGAGTCACACAAACCCCTCTGGTGACAGCGACTTGTTGCTTTCTTTCTGACTCCACCAGGCTAGCTTACTGGGTGCCCACCCTTAATTTTTAATGTTCTTCCTTACTTTTATCTGTACCAAGTATTTCGCGTACCCAGTGGTTCCCCTCCCTTTACTTTAATTAAGCTGTAAGGTTTAGTTTTGCAGAGTAGCCTTGATTCAGACTCAGAACCGACAAACTTGCTTTTTCACACTGTATTGTATTATTGACATTAATCCCTCAATTATTTGACTTGTGTTTTCATGTTTGAAATAAAATAAAAACCATTCTTTCATTTAATGGGCTCTTACCACCCTGTCCTAAAGAAGATTTAAAAAAAAAATGGTACACCTTCCTGCTGGTATGCTTGGTACTATGATCCAGGGCCTGACTAGTCTATGTATATAACCAAAATCAGGTTTGTGTTAGGTCAGTGTTGTGCTACTAAGAGCGACAACCTTGATTAAATTGCATTGTGGGTTGTTTGTGCTTCCCTGTACAAACTCCTATTGAATTTTTGAAATGAAAAAGGCCTGCGCACTGAACAAGGCGCTGCCTGAGTTGGGAACTTATGACTGAACTTGCTAGTTGAAGCATGGAAATATAAGACCATGTGAAACTGGTTGACCTCAATTTTGGTGTTTAATAATGAATTCATCGGCCATTTTTTATTTTAGGGAGGGGGTTTATATGCTCCACTCCTTTATGTTTCTACCACCTATGATTTGTTGACATTATTTTTGTATCAGAACCAATGAATGAAGTTGGTTAATGAGCGCCTTGAACAATGCTTTAGTATGAGAAGACAAGGGTTGATACAATTCTAGGCCTAATCCGGGGGGGATGGGGATATATCCCCCAATATTTTGAGATGGGGATGGTCAATAACGATCATTACCCACCCCCAATGTTTATGCCCATTTTCTTTGTTTTTTGACGCAAAAATAACCTCATACGGTTACCATAAAAATTAAAAAAAAAGGTAAATGTCAAGCGCGCTTCAAGCGCATTGTGTTTCTAATTACAATTAATTTAACAATTTTAGCTCTAAATGGACAAAAAATTTTCAGCACGCTTCGCAGCGCACTGGCTAGAATTGATATTTTTCAGCAAACCCTGTTCATTCATAATTTTCATTAACCCCATATCCCCATGTCAAAAACAAATTTATCTGTACTTATACAGGATTACAGTTTAGTTTGATACGAGTGGTGTATTGATACGTCATTAAATAGAGTAATGAAGCATTACCGGATCAAATTGGTCAAAATAACAGTACATCAAACGCGACGGACTTTCACTCACAAACGAGCGAGGAAATTCATCTCACTTACGGGTTTCATGGAGATAATACGCGCGAAATAATCGAATTAGCTTGTAAAATAAAACGATTTAGAACTTGCTCTTCTTGCTTTAATGCCAAAGCCATGGCTTGCATTTTGGAAGCAATTTGTTCTTGTTCTCTGGGACTTTTTGGTGGTCTTTACTCGCATCTTCTTGCTGCACAGACCAAACGCTACAAGGTAAGTCATTGAAGTTTTTTATTTCAGCTAAATTCCACACTTCTGGTAGAAAGGTTCTATTATGTACTATAGTATTTATTTTTGGCATTCACTATCGGCAGGGTGTACTTTGGAAAAACCTGTAGGCAAGATATTGGTTTGTCTAATGTTGTTTAATGGTGTTTGTTTAGTTGAGAACCATCATCGAATATGCAGACCCCCTTATCTCAATCTCCCTTATAGGGGTATTTGTTATCAACAAAGCATTTTATGTATGTTCGTCTGTGTATCAATCATAACTTTGCTGTACGATGGACTTTAAAGCCACTATCATTCATTGTTTTTCCAACTTTTCAAAATAACCATTTTGTCTTTAAATTCTAAATTAGGGCCATATCAACACCTTATATTAGTTTCTGTTCTTTGTGAAAAACATACACGAAAGCATTTTAAGTAGTATTCAAGAGGCCATTTACGATTGTTTTGTTGGCTAATAAATTCGGACCCCACTTTTATTATACCAATTGCAGAAAAATCGGCATTTCTTGCAAAACGGCACTAATTAGCGGGGCCACTTACAGGGGTTTACTACAACATTTCCCAATACAGCAATGCAAAAATGGACTTTGGATAAAATTAGGGGTGCGATTTTGTTTACTTTGAAGAACTCGCTGAGAGTAGCTTTAACTCTAGTCTAACCTATACATACTTACTTGTAACAACACATCTGAGGGGGGAGGGGTGGTTACCACAACCCCTCATTATCCTTAATTGAACACTGATTCCTATAAATCGGTACCACATGATAGCTAAGAGGTTTGTTTTTCGTTATTGATTCTTTTTCATCAAAACGTAGAAACATTCATTTATGCGTTATAGAGTTCAGGAAGTATAAAAATACAGGAAATGGGAGAAAATTTGAATATTTACAAAAAAAAAATCTCAGTGGTTAGTATAACTTATTACAGTACGTAAAATGAGTGGTATCGTATAATTTTTCCTCATGGAAATCGTTTTTTAATTCTTAATTAATTATTTATTTTTTGTGAAAAATTGAACTTCCCTTTTGTGTGTGTCTATGGAAATTGCAATTTTGTTCACATGCTAACTTATGACGTCAATCTGACGTAATGCTAGTCATGTTTGTACTCATTTTGGTATCGTTGGAACGAGAGACCATAACTAACTGTCAAATTAAGCTCAAGGTGTCAATGATATTCCTTTGTCGTACTAGGCGTGTTGTTACCTCGAAAGCGAAAATAGTGTGTTAGGTGGTTGGCAAAGAGGGCGTGGGACCGGCTCTCTACCCTTTCCTCTGGCTTCCCTCTACTTGGGGGGCGTGGAGTGTTTGGTTTTGCACTGAAATTGAGGCATAAATGTCAAGTGATATTTGGCTTAAATAATTTGGCCACAAAAAACGTAAGGGTGGGAGGTAACTACGCCCTTTTGCTAGAAGCGAGGTTAAGGATGGGTGGTGAAGGGTCTAGCAATGGAATCCTAATCCTCTTAATTGCACCTACTGTATTTGAGTTTATGATATATCTATGTTTGGATTAACCAAAATTTTTTAAATGCCCAAAAGTGTCCAAGTTAAGCTTTTTATATCATCACCTTTGACCACAATGGCTCGACTTGCTGAAAACGGGCGTAGAACATCGCCGACGGACAGTATTAACTTCCACTTCGCTTGATATATCAACTTATATTTGTTCCTCTGTCCTTAACCCGCATAAAAGAGTCACCTGCAGACATAGCTGACATTTTCTGGGGAACCATGCGCAAGTACTGGGTTCTTCGCATGCTTTGATCTGGAGTGCAAACAAAGTCCCAAAAAAATTCAATGTTAATTTGCCTCCCCGCTCGAGCCCCTATCCAGTGGAGTACTGTACCGGGTTCCCCCCAAAAAACCCGCAACGCTTGTGTCAGCCGCAATAAAGTTTTAACAAAAACACATGTTACTTCTTCTTTATTGTAATGTAAGGATGCAGAGCACCGTTAGCTCAACTTCCTGAAAAAAATTATAGTGATAGAGTCAATAATTTTTTAAGATATGACCCAAAACAAGTGAACCCGCATGACCTATTTACTAAAAAATGAGGACTGGTAACCACAATCCGGGCAATGACGACAAGATGCCAAACAATTGCAATCAACTTCACTAGCTTTTACTTGCCCAAATTTCTTGCGAACCCACTTCTACTGGGTCAAATAACTGGATTTACATAATTACACTGTCTCAAAAAATGGTACATCAAAAACCGATTTTTTTTTCATATTATATCTCAACATAATAGTCGTATTGAACATCACATTAAAGAGAAAATACCAGCTTTCCATGATTTTGTTTCATCTCATTTGCTTGTTTTCAATCGAGAGATAACTCCAGTTGTAGTGGCGCGGAAAAAAACAAAACACAAAAAATCGAGTTTGTGCCACTTTCCTGGTTGATGAACACGGTGAATGAATTTGTTTTAAACATAATTATTCACACTTGAGCAGATATGAAATGGTTAACTTCATAAAGAACTCTAAAAGTTTACTTAAGAGTTGAAGTTATGATCAGTATTCTGGCTTTAAATAAGTGAATAACATTCGACATAACTGTTCTTTGTTTAGAAGATAACCTTGAGCGTACAGCCCACGTACAACAACCTGGGGAAGAGAGTTTTTATGGTCTTGAAGTATCATGAACGCAAATTCTACCACATTTGATACTTTGCTTCCAAATTCAAATTTTTTACTTTTTTTAATATTCATAATTATTAAATGCACAAAGATAGGGCAATATTCTTAAACATTTCTTTGGATTTTGATGTTTATTTCGGTTGTGCAATCGTTCACATTCCTTCTGGCATGATTTTTAACAGATACAATTTTTGAAATAAATTCAAATTTCCATTTCATTTGACGTGGCATAAATATTTGTAATTGTTTATTATTTATAAAAGGAAGATATTTATCATTGAAACTGATTATAATGTTGATTTTAACATAATTGTGTCGGTAAACTAGAGTTCATTTGTTTACTTTAATCTGTGTTGTTTCTCTTGTCAAGTTGCCATCTTTGTTTTGAGGTTTAAGACAGCATGCAATAACTGGCTCAGCAACTCTGCCCATGCATAAAAGTGGCACAAAATCGATTTGGTGTATCGCATTAAATTGATTATATCTCTGGATTGACAAAAGCAAATAAGATGAAACAAACACCATTGGAAAGCCTGGTCTTTGTTCTTTAATATTATGCCAAGTAACAATGACTTATTTTGAAATTTCATATTTAACCAATTTTTTTTTCTGATTGTGCCATTTTTTTTTGAGACAGGCTGTATTATTTAACTGGTAATGATAAATCATTAATTTATTGGTGATAAAAACGTTTCAAGACGATATAAAACTATGACTAAGTCATAGACAAACTCCACATTACATACAATGATAAATGCGTTGGGCTGCAATTTGCTTGTTACTGAAAATAATGTCACATTCTCAACTTTATGAAAGTTAAACATATGTTGTCAACACAAACCTCAATAATAATAATATCAGTATATTCATTCTGTCATTAAATTTTGGGTTAAGATAACTCTTTTGTGCCGTCACAAAATGATGGTGAATGATTTGCTCTAATCCAATGCTGTCTAATTTGGACAATACGAAGAGTTTGTCAATCATACATTCCTAATTCCATCTTTTAAGCGTGTAAACATTCATAATTTATGTTAATATCTGTTGCAGTAGCTGTCTTTTAAAAAAAGGAAAATGGTGGTTGGACTTATAGATTCATATTGGTGGTTCTGGGCGGAAAAAGTACAGTTCCATATTTTTAGTTAATAGCACCTCAATTTTGTTAAATGAGTCCGAAAGGTTACTGGGATCATATCTTAAAAATATTGACTCTACCTTTATGAACTTTTCAGGAACATTAGCTAACTGTCCCATCTTACCTTACAACAAAGAATTAGTAGTCACGTGTTTTTGTTCAAAACTTATGGCGTCTGTCACCAAGTGTTGCGTTTTTTGGGACACACGGTATATTAGATGGTGCACCCAACACAATAGCATCCCAAAGATACATGTTTAAAACAAGTTCTATCTCGGGTGCCTGATTTAGGGACATGCTATCCCATGCGCGCAACTTTAAACACATGAGTTCACCTAACTGGCCTGATTCTGTATTCTGTTTTGTCGTGTATTATCATCCACATTTCACTAGAACACATCTGTGTCAATGACGCGACGCCTACCCTCCTGCTTGGGCTCTGTGGCAGTCCCTGCTAGTCAAGTTATTTCTTACCTTGTTACGGTCCAATTGGCGAGTTGTCAGGGTCGTTGCTTTTTCAAAAGCGTTTTTTGGACATACCATTTGTGGCTTTTTTGTTTTGCAATATTCATCACTTAATTGTTTCACACTTGTTAAAATTAAACCTGCACCATTGTTTTTTTCTTGATTTTTTTGCTTTAATTTTGTTATGCAACACACGCTGCAAACTTGGAATTCCTGTCTAAACCCTTAAGGACCAAAATGTCAGTTAGTCTTGTAACTCTCATCAATCATCAATATGTATTTGTTCATCACAAATAAACAGGCAAAAGACAGTTTTTAAAATAATTATAAGAATGTTTAAGCAATGATAATATAATTGTGTATTATATGTTATATAACATGATGATAATTCAATATGAATGATCAAATAATTAGATAGTGATACTGGTATAGAAAATATAATAATGTCCCATACTATATATAAACTGTGTCATAATAATGTCATAACTGCTGCACCCGTGGTGGAACGAGGTACTGCTACTCGGGCGTGGGCTGCCATGACTCCTCTTAAAGATTACACATGTTAAACTAAGCAACAAAAACAAGCAATAACAACAACGCACATCACGAAAACAAACAGTACAACAGGACCGACTATTAGATACAGGGAAGAAGTTTGAACAGTAGAAAGAAGGAAAGGAAAACAAAAGAATTTAGAATTGAGACAGCCTATATGAACTGAGAAGATATTTTTTCATGTTTGTTTTGAAGGAGACGATGCGGGGAGGTTTTTAGGTGGATGACAAGTTAGACACAAGACAAGGGGACCTTGGATTTTAAGTGGTTATTAATTTGCCAGGAAAGTGTTGAACATTTTATATGGCGAATATCAGCATTCTCAGCTCCCGCGTTGTCTATATACCTCTGTGTTGTAACAACAATTGGATTTCAAATTGTTCTATCAAAATTTGTATGAAGAAAATCATCTTGAAAGCGAGTGAGTTGATTATGGGTTTTAAGGAAATGTTGATTAGTCCCAAGAAACACTGCCCTTTGTTAGCGATACTGTACTATTCCTTTTTCAATTCTTGTGTTCAACAATCTTTACAATGTTGATTAGCTGACATACTTTGACAACAATGGACACTCTATTGATGTCCATTTCTGGCGATGAAATTGAGTTGGAGTCATAGCTAATGATTTTGAAGTAGGATAAAAACTTTTTAGGTAATCCGGGGGACGAGACTGTGGATAACGAAAATTGCCCCTTTTAAAGGGGCATTTCGTGATCAGCTCTTTTGTTTACTTTTCACTAGACATCTTTGAGAAAATGTATTCACAAAATTTGAGTCAATTTCATTTTGCGGTTGTGTTATAAGCAATTGCTTGTTTCCCACGGTTCCATAGGCCACTGCAAAAACGGACAGAAAATGCAAAATAACACATTTCTTACATCTATCTACCGAATTTTCACGTAAGATAGATACCGCATAGATTACTAAGGCTAAGGTTCGATGATATCAAATCTCATTTTTAGCTAATACTAGGGGATCCACCAAGCCTAAAAGGCTCAAAATAAGGTTGAGCCCTACTCAAGATACACTAACAGATCTGAGAGGTGTTTTAGGTCATTTCGAGGGGCTGAGTTCAAATCGCTGAATGCAAATGATAATGTTGGTGGAAAGTGGTGAATTTCTTGTTTTAAAGGCGACACTACCGATTTTATGATAAAGCTGAAGCTTTTTTAATATGATACAAGTAGTACATCTTCAAGAAAAATTTTCAATGTTACATAAAGGTCAGGATATTAAATTTGTTTGATTTTTCATAAACTGTATGAAAACCTCTACTGCTAAAATGATTAAAGGTGGTACTATCTGATTTAAGAGCTAGTGAGTAAAGCACCAATGTGGGTGAATATTAATTTGCACCTAAAACCTTTACACAGGGATGGTGACAACTTTGTAACAATGACAGCATCAGTGTGAATAATAGTAGCACTAATAATTCTTTCAGAAAAACTAATTTTTAAGTTCATAATTTGACAAGTCAAATAAGTACTTGATTCCAGTCGTTTCAAGTGAGGCAGCATTTTAGTTACACGCTCTTTTACCCGTGATAACAAACGAGTTTGATTTGCCCCTGAAAAATTTCCAGTCATGATCTTATTCTAAAAGAGGTCGGGGGGGGGGGCAAGCTATCTGAAGTAACGGTTATGTGTTGGCCCGCAGCGTAAAGAGGGGTCCTTCCCCCCCCCTCTGTATAATATGTACACTGCCTGAATAAGAAGGGTGTCATGCAGTATGTAAGGTTTAGAAGGGGGCCATTGACTGGTAAACAACCTGGAAGTTCAAAAGGAAGTGCCGTCTTCTTCCAGGTTTTATGCCAGAGTTAATTGCATGAAATTATAAAATTGTTCAAAAAGGTGCGTGTAGCGTGGAAAAGTTGAATTTGGATTTAAAATGTTTGTAAAAAGTGGCAATGCTTTTATGGAAACTGTGAAAAAAGGGTGGGTAACCAGGAAAGAAGAAATGAGGGTTATTGAGGTATTGAAGATTTTAAAAAAGGGGTTATTGGGTAACAAGGTAGACAGCAGACAACGAAATGGCGGACATTTTCGTACAAAAATAAAGTTAGAAAAAGAGGGTCTATCTTGAGGCCCCCACCACCACCACCACCACGGATAAAGGTGGAAACGTAAAATGTCTTAAAAGTATGGCCTTCATTTTACAAGTTGACCCTGTACTGGCGTCGGGCACAAGACAGAAAACTGGTTTTTAGCACAACTGCAGATGTCCATGGTCATTTCATGTGGAATGATAAGTAACATAAATTGTTTTGGCAACCAGGGCTTTTCAAATCTGAATCATAGCATGCAGTTTGTGCTTAAATACCAGTTTTCGTCTTGGTGTCAGAGGCTACAGTCTTGTCAAACTTGCAAAATTTACATTTTTATCCTGACCAGGGATGATTAGTATGCGAGTATTCCCTGTCGTCAGGAGACAAGTGGTTCTGAAACGCCTGTTTAGCAGTAGGCGATCAGCATCAGAAATCAACAAGATCAATCATATTTAATTTGGCGACGCCACTTGTTCAGTCCCCCATCAGTCACAGGCCGTGAAACGACGGCCACAAGTTGTGACATGTCGCTGTCAAGAATGCTCGTTGATTGTTCGCCGAGGGGTTGACGCCAAGAAAAGTAAAGTCACTAGAAGAACACCAGCGTCCACGACCCGACTTCGACCCAACCTACACAAGACCACATTTTTTTCAAAATCGACTGAGATCTTGGTTAAAGGCTCAGTCACACAGCCGATTGTTTTGTAGAAAACCACTTCCAGATTGCTCCGACTGGTGCCGATTGGTGTAGAGACAATTTCGGAAAATCGTGAGCAGTTTTCTTTTTCAGTGTAGTTCTGCAGGTCGAGATGTTCTGTGCAGTGTCTGTAGTCTTACCCAGATTGCTAAAAAACGCTTCCAGACTGCTCAAGAATGGCGATTGGCAATTTTTTCGAAAATAGTGAGTAATTTTCCTTGTCAGGTGTAGTTGTGGCCCAAGTACGGGGGATTGTCCTTACAGTCTTCTGCAGTCTGCGAAATCGTGCAGTCTTGTTCAGAATTATTTCAGACAAGAGAGGCTCAATCGCCGAGCAGTAGGGACAACATGTCACTGTCAGTTCTCAATCCGTCGCAGACTCAACACGACAACACAAGTTGCTGTCAGACCGCAAGTCGGCGACTTATCTTTTGTCGCGAGTTAGTCAGCGATTTAACATGTCCAGTTGGCTAGCATTTTCTCTCCCGCCTGGAGCAGGACTCATTGGCGACCACTTTCCAACCGCACACAACCACTCATGATGGCACACTCATCGGCTACCGCCTTCCAAACGCTATGTTTGTTTATTGTTCAAGCGACCTTCCCGATTCCAAAACTGCCACGATTTTTTTAAGCTGCAAGAAAATAATCGTGGCGGGTTTTTCAAAATTTGCCACGTGCTCCAACCCCACAAGACTGCAGAAGACTGTGTACAGGACAGTCTTTCCAAGAAGCCAAACAACTACACCCCTGAAAAAGGAAAACTGCTCACGAATTTTGAAAACGGCCAATCGGACAACAGTATTGAGCAGTCTGGAAGCGGGTTCCTAGCAAAAAGGGTAAGATTAACAGAAGACCGTACAGGACAGGCCCAGACCTTGCCAAAACTACAACTGAAAAAGAAAAAAAGCGCACGAATTTCGAAAATGTGGCCATCGGCGCTAGTCCTTTGAGCAGTCTGGAAGTGGTTTTCTAGCAAAACACGGCTGTGTGACAGAGCCTTTAAGAAAAATGTGCTCATTGGACAAGTCCTGTTCATGATTTTTCAGTGGACCATATCGTGAGAACCATCAGGCTGGAAACCTTTTGAGATATTTTTTTATCCGTGGTGTAAGCAGACATTTTCATTTGGGGAGGGAGCGACAGGTAGGGGCAAGAGCATTGGGGGGGGGGGGGGGCGCCACATTCCCAATGAACATGTACTTACCTGGGCTCATGGGGCAAGAAGGGAAAAAATTATAAACTGGGGTTGTGCCCCTTCCCTCGCTGTGGTTTCGTCAACTGTTTGGCATCCATCTTATATTGCACCTTGGTTCTTCGAAAATGATGAATTACTCGAAAATGAATTTTAATATAGGTTTTCCCAGTATTGTCATTGGGTAATTGATTTTAAAAAACAGACAATTGGATTGCGTCCTAAAAATGTGAATCGCGAGAACCGCAAAACCGATTAATTTCAGTAACTGATGTCATTTTGTGTCATGTATTTCAACTGGTGTCCGTTGATATTGTCAAATCGTTGACAAATTCGTCCCGCGGGGCGATGACTACTGAATATAAAAAGCAAATATAGTTTTTATAAGTGATTTTAAGAATCTTGTCGGATATCGTCGGTTCTCAATTAAATGAAATAATAATGTGGTTTATTTTTCATTGAGTGGTTCTACCTGATAGGCCATGTTCAGTAATAGCTCATGTAAGAAGCAGCCTTCGTCTAAGTAAAAGGTGCGGGTGGGGGTTCACTATGCTTATTTGACTAATATTATATCATTATGTGGGTGGTCATAAGGGTAAAATTCCGCATTGAGTAAACGTGTGTAAGACAAAATAGGTCAAAATCACAAAAATCAAAAGTTAAAAAGTTCAAACAAAAGATAAACATACACATTTTCAGATCAAGATTCAATTTTTAGATGCGAATTGCCAGGTATTATGTCCTTATTTAGCAAATTGGTAAAATTCACTATTTGCGTAATTTTCAAGCTAAAAGAATCAAAAAAGATAAGGCAGAAATTCGCACGTTTGAAGATACATTGGAGGAAAAAAACATTTCATGACCATCCCCAAAAAGAACCATATTTAATTTAATACAAATAGGCCTACACACACTTGACTAATTGAAAAGAGACTATAATGATATCAATGAAAATGACGCTTTGGCTGTTATTTAATACCCGGTCTTAATCTGGACGGACGAATTCGACGAGCAATTTGGACAAAATCATGACACAGAGATGAAATACAATACACAAACATGAATATCAGTTACCGAAACTTATATTGGATTTGTTTTTCTCGCGATTCACATTTTTAGGACGCATTCCAATTGTCCTGTTTTTATTAAAATCAGTCAAACAAGTGCTGAAATTAACTTGGGAAAGCCTATAGTTTTCTTCAACAAGATACTTATATATGAATATGTGAATGTTCTCTAAAAAGGCGGGAAAAGAATAAGTTCGTTGAAATAGTGTAAATACTTATTCCCCTGTCGTAAAATATTATTGTTTTAAAAAATTCCAAACGTAACGATAATGGGCTGGTGAAGTGAGTGTCGTTTGTCCGGGGGAACCATTTTCTTCAGAAATTGGGGTGCATGAAAAGGCTGGGATGCGTCCCCTTTTAATAGGGTTCACAACAACATTTGAATATTTTTGTAAAAACCTGCTACAGAAATGATTTGATTGCTATTCACGCCCAAACCACTATAGGTACACACCACAACTCACTTATCGCAAGTAGTCTTATGGGAAAAATGCAACTTTGAGCATGTTTCTTTCACATTTAAACCTCTCACCGAGGAAATACAGCAACATCACCCAAAGTACAAGCTGACATCACCAAATAACCAAATTTTGGGACAATATGACCAGAAAAATTTTAGTTACGAATCACCAAACTTGCCCGACGTCAGACCGCCAAACCAAGATTCTCTATAGTCGCCAAAGCTAGTAATTTGCAATCGATGTGAAATTGATGACCGCGGAGTAAGTTTTCCTCAAATTCACTGTCCAAATGCCGCTTAGTTTGAGTAAACAACATTTTACAACCAAAATCTATCCATGTCAAATCATGTATTTTCATCACTTTCTTAAGGTGCAACGAGAGATTTTGAGGCACCCAATAGTGTTTCCATGATAGTAAATTTCATTAGATTAGACATTCAATATATCTCTTACTTGTATTTGGCTACAGAAATGTTCTTAAAGATAGAGATAAAGGTGATTTGACTTCTTATATTTCAATTAAAACATAGGCCTGAATTTCGTATTTTCTCCTATCAAAATTAGAAA
>JAMKCH010007439.1:0-102449 GCA_023653785.1 Ophioderma brevispina | reverse complement strand
GTTGAGGTCCAGTTGGTGCCAAGCTGGGTCGTGTGCAGCATTGGATCCTCATTTGTGGATGGGGTCGAGGGTCACATCCCAAGGTCAAGGACCTTGGAGTCAAGCTGTATGACTTAAAGTAAAATTGAATACCCTAATTGAAAAGTTGGTGTCAGTGGAGCAGGCTTGAGTTAGGGTGCAGCGTGGGTCCCTCGTTCTATGCAGTCAGGGTTATATGCCAAGGTTAGTGGTCATATGAGACCTATAGTGCAGGCAGCGACGGCAGGCGGACACATGCGTGGTATTTTTTCTTGAAAAACAATATAAAAAAATTGTCTGAATCTATAACGTTTAGAATTAGATAAGGTCTGTTATCGTGTAGCTTCTGGATTGGCAGAAATTGGGTTGCACTCGCATTGTTCGACCCAGTCTTAATTAAAATATGGGGTATCTTCAGAGTTGTGCATGTTACCGTTTTAAAATATATTTTATTCCATTTTTTCGTTGTCAAACTGAGGGTGTGCATTCATTTTGTTTGACGATGCGCTCGAGGCTGTAAATGTGCAGCCATCAAAGGCTGACTCAAAGATTGTGCTTAATATTTTTCTTTGTGTGTTGATAAGTACTACAGTAGTAGTTACTCGTGCTTGGCGGTAGTAACCCACAATGCACCAATTTAAAATTCTGTTTATAGGGCTTCGTTTTTTCACACAGCAAACAGTCAATCAGGAGGTTCACTGAACAGCTGGCTTATATTCTTGTACACGAGAAGACAATAAAATCGCTGTGACCTCAATAGCTGGCGGAAAAAGCTATGGAAAATGTCCTCTGGAGGTCTAAAAATACCTGAATTCATTTGCAGGGGACTGTAGTTAGTGTAAGAGTGTGCAACTTCAGGATTCAAACTTGTGGAATTTGCACACAAGTACGGTTAGGCATGGATTCTCATAAAGATTGAGGGAAGAACTTGGCCAACCCCCCTTAATGGCCCCCGCTTGGGTTTCAAGGGTTACAGGGGTCAAAATTTCAAATGGCTGGAAGGTGTTAAAAAGCACACCCATGGTGTTTGTCTGGTCAACAAGATTCCCAAAAGGTATAGTTTTACACTATCTAGACTTATAGTCCGGAGGAGTTAGGGGGTATAAACACACTGTTTAAAAAATGGTGAAAAGTCAATTTTGGGTTGGACATGGGTCAAAAGTTAAAAGTTGCTTGATTTCAGTTAAGATGTGGTGCAAATTGTTCAATACCTTCAAGGATTGAAATAAGAAATCGTTTGCCTATTGTTATGCTTAGTTTTCAACGTTATCCAACAAAAATAGGTCACATGGGTCAATAGAATCCACTGCGCCAAAGCTGTTGACTTTATTCGCCATTTGGTTAATAACCAGAAATGTAGATAGTACAAAATATCCTTATATTTCGATTCTAGACCTAATACACAATTGAACCACATTGTACCAAAATTGGAGCAACTTTTAATTTTTGACCCCTGTACAAAACAAATGGCATTTTTACCATTTTACAGTTTTTACCCGATAAATTCCTAAACTATAAGTACACAGGGAGTATAAAACTATACCTTTTTGGAATCCTTGTAACCAGACAGACAATCATGGTGTGCTTTTCACCACAATAGGAACATTACAAATTTTACCCCAGGGTAACCTTAAAAATACAAGCTGGGGGCCATGAAGGGGGTCTGTGGCAGTGCTTCCACAATTTTTTTATTGTCAATGTATAAAGACCTTGTGACCAAACTTCACAATTTTATCGGATTTGCACACTCACATCAGATCTAGTTCACTACAGTCGCCCACTATTTATAAAACAGTGTATTTTGTTGCGGAATGTCAAATACATATCTAAGTTGGTCTATATGATGTGAAAGGTGATTGGGGTTAAAAACAAAGAAAATAAAGCCAATAAAATTTAAGTTTCTTTTGAAAAGCAGTCTGTCTCTGAACGTTATTAGAAATCCACCAAATTTTAAACACCTTAAATCATTAATGGAATGTGTGTGCTACAAAAAAGCGTGTAAGTATTCTCTACCTGTTTTCAAAAAGGCCGAAAAAGACCCACAGACAGAAAATGTGTAACGTTACATTACTGGCATCACAGCATTGCATCTCCTAGCTATAAATTGGGCCGCTTTCATCGATAGGTGCAGGGACTGTGGACAATAGGCAAGGCCGTTGGCTTTTGTATTTGTGCAATCTCATGCAAATGACTGTCCACCACTTTTCACTGTGAACAATGTACTTGGGTGACCTGCCGCCTAACTGGTCATGGTGTGTGGACAACGCATTATGTATGTGTTGATAACATGTTTAGTTGAAAAAATTGGGGTTGCCCCTTAGACAATCTCAGAGTCTCCTTTTTTAAACCTCAGAACTTATGAGATATGTCCATACTTATTGTTCGCGCCTGAAACTTAGTTCGGCAGAGACGTAGAATAATTTTCGTCTGTCTGTCGTCTGTCGTCTGTCTGTCGTCCGTCTGTCTGCTGTCTGTCTGCCTGAAGTCCGTGTTCACGGGCTTGTGTTAGATTTATCTGGAGAGGTCAGTAATGGCTATGATTATGTAACTTGGTGGAAAGAAGCGGGTTCCACGAGTTCTCGACCTAGATTTTGGGCCGTAAAATAGGTAATTAAGTATCTAATTTGCATAATTACACCAAAATTTTCCCGCAAGGGTGTGTACAAGTTTTCTGGAGTTACGTTAGGCGTATAATGACGATGTAACCTTGGTGGAAGGGGCTCGTGGAAGGGAGCGGGTGGAGAGTTCTCGAAATGATAGATTTCGGCGTATTTCGAGGCAAATTATTAAAGTATGCAAATGAGACTAATTTAATATTGCAAAAAACAGCGTAATTGCTATTAATTGAAAACGGTTACATTGGATACGGGAAAATTCCTTCACTGCATGAACGCCTATCATGGTGCGCATCTTTTTTCACAATTTGAGCGTGTGTGATACCAGCGGCCCACTTTTCTTAGGTATTGACAAAATGAGGAATGAAATATGCGTAATCTACAGTCTCTCTGAAACCGTACATCGGATAGGCAAACTTCCTTCGCTACATTGAAAGAATGCTATGCCATGCATCTTTTGGTGAATCATAATTGAGGTCAAATGCATGTGGGCCCCGTAAAGGAGGCATTTTGTGGATACAATTGACTAATTAAATATACATAATGGTTTATAGGAACTGGTACATGCCCCACTCATCCGCCCCAAAATTCCTTCGCTACATTGCGCTTCTATGCCGTTACATCTTTTGTAGAATCACACTGCGGTCAATTCAAAGTGCAAGCGAGAATCAATAAAGGGGCAAGTTTTTTGTTTTTTGATGCAATTGATCTAATAAATATGAGTCATGCTGTACGCATAATGGACATTGGATATGAAAATTCCTTCGATACATGAGACTATATATGGTAACATCTTTTGTGTGCATAAATGTGGTCAAAATGCATGAGGGCCACTTAAAGGGGGCATTCTTTGGATTATTTTTTAAATTGCAAACTAATGCTAAATGCTTGGGGTCCAGTTCAACCAAATTTACTCAGGTTGTCAATGGTCAGTGTGACATACTACACCTTCAAAAGATGTGATTCAGAGTTTGTTTACCTTACAATAAATTAGGTCAGCATGTGTTATTTGGCAGTATATGGCTTGTTGTGTGATTTGGTGGTGTACTACCCCAAAGTTGTACAAAAAACAAGAAGACTATCAAAAGGGGGGGGGGGGAGTACACCAAACAAGGTTAGTAAACAACATCAATATTATGAGCTAGATCCTGTGCCAATGTTTCATTGAAATGGTTTTTCTACTTATGTACCAGTCTTTTGGGTTGCCAGCTTTGACATTCTTGGAAAATGATGAAAAAAAAAATACGCAAAATTGTGCATTTCGCCACTTTATGGGGACTCCGTAGGGACTCAAATTTAATGTTGGTACCTGATTTTCAACCAATAGTGTTGCCAAATTGGAATAAATTTCCTATTTTTACTAAATTTAGGAATTTTAAGGGATTTGGCATGACCTTTTTATGATAAATATATACAATGGCAAATGTTGTGTGCCTGGGGGGGGTGGTGTCAAATGAAAGAGCAGAAAGGAAATAAGAATACTAAAATGCAAACCCGGGGGGGATACTCCTAACCATCTTTCGTTATGAATATGTTGGGGACATTTCAATATTAATATCTCCCAAACGGAAGATTGTGTGACCTTATTGGTGCTATCAAATGAAAGAGTGAGAAGTATCGAATACTATAAATAAACCTGGGGTGCTATCCTTAAACATCTTACTTGTGATCATGGTTAGGGGATTTCAAGATGAATATCTCACACTGGAAAAGTTGTGTTGTGACCCCTAGGGTGGTGTCTCAAATGAAAGAGGGAAGAGGTATAGAATACTATCAAATGCAAACCCGTGGGTGTACTCCTAAACATCTTAGTTATGCTCTTGCTGAGGACTTCTCATGATTAAGATCTCCACAATGGAAAATGTTGTGCCCCATGGGGTGGGTCAAATGAAAGAGCAGAAAGTAAAAAGAATACGATAAATGCAAAACCAGGGGTGCTATTCCTAAAGCATCTCTGACTTAGGCTCGTGGGGGGGTTGTCAACTTGCAAGATTAATTATCTCCACAATGGAAAATGTTGTGACCCCTAGGGTGATGTTCAAATGAAATAGTGGGAAGTAAAACCAGTTAAGAAATTGGAGTTTATCTGGTTGCACAACTTTTTAGGGAACACCCTGGACTCGTCACAGTAGGAATTGGCCTGCTGCTTTTTGTCTTACAATTAAGCGCGAAAGAGGCGAGATGGTGGTTCGAGAACCGCCTGTATATATGTCGCATACCTTATTACGGTGGTATTATAATTGGTTAATTCTTTTTGTATTTGTGTTTTTTTCTTTTTTCTAAATAAAAAGATGGGGTTTGTGTAGCAGTCAAGCAAACAAAAAAAAATAAGCATATTTTTTATTTTGATGGGAAACACCTATGACGTCACTGAGTAGTCCTTAAATACGTCCACACCCATTTATATGATTTTTGCCGGGTGATATGAAGCTGTGTCTTTCTATGCCGATATAAGAGTCCGTTTAAATACGTTATATGTTTTCAACATCATCTGTCAAACTTGGAATGAATGGCCTGATCATCGAAGAACTGTATGTGTTGAACAATTGAACTCTCATCTGAAATCTATCTGTTTACCATATCATATTAGTTGCTCTGTACAGTGCCATTTTGTTTATAAGTATCCGTTAATTGTATTTCTTGATTTTTGTAGTCTTATTGTTCCAGCGATTAGAGATTGGTGTTTGCGATTTATATAAAGAAGTTTTTATTATTTTATTAGTATTATTATGGCCCAAGTAGTAACCAGCTATAGTACGGCACTCTCTAGGACAGTCAATAAACCCCACTTTAATATTTTTTATATCTTGGAAATGATTTAGGGTCATTATTAGAAAGTGTTGTTAAACATCGAAACGGATGGGTAGGCTGCTTTTTTCCTGATTTACGTACCCTAGAGAGAATATAATCCACCGCATCTTTAAAAAACAAGCCTGTACGTTAAAATAAAATGCCATAATTCTTTTTGGAGCTCCCCAAAATATCACCCAGGGTCTTATTTCAACAAGGTGCCATTTTAAGTTCATTTAGCAAATTATGCCTCCTTGCGTCGGCCATTTTGACGCCTAGATGTTTAGTCCCCTTCAGGCAGTTAAAAAACTTGGTTCGTGTAGTTGTGGGAAAAATTTCGATCTGTAATGAAATTAACAATGCGGTTTACATAAAACGATGGCAGCCATTTTGAAATGCGGAGGACCGCTAACGTGCAGCTGTCGGGGAAACATACCAATTCCTAGTGGGACATCTCTCAAGGTGATATATGGGAAAATAAAGCACTAATTGGGTGCAACGAACGGAAAATCTGATGATGGCACCTTATGGGCTAAGAGAAAAAGTATCATGCCCATATTGTCTGCAGGGACCCTAAGCCTGACTCTCTGCCCTGGGTGTGTCATCATGTGTGGCAGCAAAGACCATCTTCTCTGGTGGAAGAGGGTTCAGACCAATAGGTCAAGGGTCATTTGGAAGCCAAAATCATTTTGATATTTTTCCATATTTATGCATCAGAAATTCTGCAGTATCTCTTCCTTAAAGGTGCATGTACCGATAATCTTTAGGACATTCAATTTGCAAATTGAAGTTGTTTTCAAAGACCATATTTTTGTGAATGTTGTCTTTAAATTGCTGCTTCTAATGACATTTCATTTGAAACATAAATATTAGTGCCATAATCTATAGGGCATTATGGCATGCCACATCTGTCATCACACTACAAGGTTGTTTCCATGAAATGGCCTGGTGGGTTTGTGAGTGTCAAGCTCTGGTATGAAGCAGAAGACAAGTTAAAAATCCAAACAAGAGACACCTTTCACATTCCCTGAGGTCATGATTGGTGTTTAACCACAAACTGGTTTTAAACACTATGGCCCATATTCACAAAGAATTTAGTCCTGGCTTAACTTTAAAAATCCGGACGAAGTCGTACTAGAAGGACCTCTAAAATCCCATCGTCTCCTCCAAATTAGCTTTTTCTGCTGAAAATACAAAGAAAAAGTACAAGGTAACACTCAAAGCTGAGAACTTAACTATTTCAAATTGTTTCTCTTTCATATTCTGTTTTTAAACAATTAAAGGGTCCTTCTAGATAGATTGACTTAGGCTTGGACTAAGAGTTAAACCAGGACTAAGTTCTTTTTTGAATATGGGCCAAAGGGTTAATTACAGTTTGACCATTGAGAACACAGGGGCAGATTTTAACATTTTCTTTTTGCAATTTTTTTTATGTTATTAATTAAAGATAAACACCATCATTATACACAAATTTTTCATAAGTTTAGAAAAAATCAGAATTTTTAATCATGGATGGACACACTACATGGGCAAAATTGTGTCCGTCCATGAGAAACCATGTTTGAGTCGTTTCTCACATGTAAGGTGGAAACTTATGGTACATCATGATGGAGCAATATTAAGTCAACTATGCTGATGGCAGCCAGAAAAAAAAAATTATAAATTAGTGTTAAGAGTGTGACCTTTTGGTAGCATTTCATGTCTGTCCATGACACCAAAAAGTGTCAGTCCATGACATATTCTTTTGCACAACTCTCTAATGTAACTGTGGAAAAATCTGGTCCTCTCTTGTATGACGACAAAGATCAAATTGCTTTTCCTTAATGAGGTGATTGAAAGGAAGTACAAAATACCTAAGGTAGAAATTTGAAAAGATACAGGAACAGGAACACACATTACCATCCATGACACATATCACTGAGTGTGTATTCTTAGTAACAAACACTGGTGGCCCAATTTTGTTGCCTCAAAGGGGAAAAGACACCATGGTTTTTGTAGTACATTCTTTTACCATTTGAAAAATATCTCTGACAAATGGGTCGCGCTTCGCTGAAATTATTAATTTGAGAATAATTGAAAAAGTATGGTTCCGGTAATAGTAATGCAAGCTGTAAATATGATTAGTTTCACAAAAGCAAGTAAATTACATCTGAATAGCTGTGACTCCTTTCGTGGGTCATGCATAGAATGACCACACCATCTCTCTCTCTCTCTCTCTCAAAATATTCTTGCTTGCTTTTTGATTAATGAAACATGCTATTATCCATTTCATAGGGGAATTGCACTTGGAGCTTGTTACATTGTGCATAAAATTTTCCTACTCTGGTATGGATGGTATTTAGTCCTGAGGGCCAGTAAATTTTCTGCACTGTAATTTGTGAGAGTTTGGGAGTAATTAACAAGAATAGTCCTTTAAAATCTCGTGCATAAGAACCTTGGATTACATTGAATTGACTAGGAACTACTAAGTAATTTTCACCAATGCATCAGTCCACATTCACTTGACCTTTAATACATTTATCTCATATTCAAGTTTCTCTTCATTAAATTTCAAGAGTGTGTCTGTGCTTGTAAACACCAGGGTCATATCATGCACCATGTGCATTATTAAAGGTGCTTGTTCCGATCGCCTCTGGGACCCCCTGATTTGACCTGGAAGTAGTGTAAATTTGGTATCAGATGAAAGACTGTATTTTTCTCATTATTGTCCTGAAATTTCATCAGCCTGCAATCCACTTCTTTGCAAAGATATAACAAAAAAACTGCCATTTTAATGGTTAACCATCAATATTAGCATAGAAGTGAATAGGGCCTTGCAGTGTGGGTTATCGCTTCTATTATCAAAACCGCAAGTTCGTTTCCACGATACTTTATGGTAAGTGTATGCAGGTGCCAGGCTCTCATATCAAGAACAAGATACACATAAATCGGAACACCCACCTTTAATATGGATTTGTTGTGCCTAACAAATTCACATTATTATTAATATTAACCTTTCATCAAGAGAAGATTTCAATAGCTTCCCACAATGCATTGCTTCCAATGGAGGTTTTGTACAGGTACTGATGTGAATCGTTAGTGATGAAACATGGCTAGATTGACAGCACTGATCACAAACTTGCATTTTAAGAGTGTGTCATCTCTAACGATTCACATGACAACCTGTACAAAAACTTCCAATGGAAGCAATGCATTGTGGGAAGCTACTGAGATCTTCTCTTCTTATCATCTACAAAGGGAAGTTTTGGGTCGGAAATTAGGAGTGCCATCCGACCCAAAACTGAGCTAATCCCCCAATTCTCGCAATTCGCAATACGGTGCATTGCCAACGATTACCTCGGAAAGGTGATGTTTTCCCAATGCATCATGGGAAATACAAATATTACACAGCAGCATGTCACTGATCATTTAGTTTGTTAATATAATGACCATTGCGTGCAAATGCACACTACAAGGGCTATTTATGTCTTGCATGTTATCACAGGTAGAAGTTGGGAAGGGCTATTTACATCTTGCATGTTATCACTGGTAGAAGTTGAGATGGCGACCTTTGCGGTCAAAAATTGGACTGGCAGGGGTAACCACTGCACCATATTGTGAATTGCGAGAATTAAGACAAGACAAGAGCTTTGCTACTCTGAATAACATAACAGTGTCAATGGCCCATGGGGGTATACAAAGATTTGAGGTCAAAGGTCACTAAGGTAAGAAATGGTATCTGGGAAAAGTTTAGAGAATGCTCCAATTACAAAAATAAAATAATATCATTATGTAGACCCGATTAAATGTGCATTCGTGATCCCATTACCTTCAGTTATTTTTATGATTCATTAGGTATCCTCGAGAAAATGCTATTTGGGTCATTTCAGAAAACTGGGACTCAAAGTGTGACAATTGATGAATTTTCAGATTTGTATCAAGAGTGATCCTATTTGATTACACTATTATTCATAACTTTTATTCTGTGGTTTGAAGGAAATTTGGAGCGCTTCAAAGTAATTAGACATTGTTTTGTCTGGAAATTTGACAAATTCATGTCACGATGTAACGGGGAAACCACACCTATTAGAGGTCCTCTTTTCAAAAATATAACACCTGTGATATAAATCAAGCTTTAATTTAAATCATGCTCACAATTCAAATCTGGCATAACATTCATAGAGGAATAGTATACCAAAAATGGTGTAAATAGGAAGAAATGTGTCACAATGTAACAAATGTTACACCTGGGGACACCTTGTTACATTGTGACAGCAGCTGAATACCTTATACTATAAACATTTAAAGCAAACTTAAGTTTTGGAGAACTTATTTCGACCCAAATGTTCAGTTATTTAAAGAGACACTGGCACATTTGAAAAATAGTGCACCCTCAAGATTTTTCAAAATTGATATTTTTGCATGGTTGTAAAGCTTTTATATACATTATTAGCCCTCACCTGAAATGATTAAGACCAAATCAGTGTCCTTATGGGTAAACAGAGTGATTTTGTAATTAATGTCGCTGGTGACATTAATTCAGCAGACGACGGAAATGGCATTTAATACAAGAAAACGCACACCGTATGCATGTTTCTCACGGCATGGACCCTGTTTGACCGGTTTGTGACCTCTGTGGTTTTAATATGAATGAGTACGAGTCTATGATAGTCATGTAATATACACATTGGTTGATTACCTGGATGTCTTTAACCTCTTATTAACGTCCCTATTTGTTTTTGAGTATGTTATTTTTATGTGTAAAATGTATCTATTCTTCCAATGGCCTAGACTATCAATTGAGAGCAAATTGAAGAAATTTTATATTTTGTGAAAATGTGCCAGTGCCGCTTTAAGTCAAATTAAGTTACCATTTATACAGTACCAAAGAGGTTAACGATGTAACAGGGGACAACGAGGTCCAACTTGTAATGAGGTCCAACTTTGTGAAATGACCCATTTCCAAAATTTCAGGTGATTATGATGGTGTATTTTGATTATATGAGCAAATATTCAAAGTGCCTTATAGACACTCTGTTGTAATTTCTGTCTTTTTTTGGATAGAAAATACCGAATTACTAATTTCTTCCAGAGCAGATCGAATCTGCACAAAAGATTAGACTGGCAAACATACTGTACTTAGGCAACGGTAACAGCAGTTCAGAAGCCAGCCCCCATAATCCTTTGTGCGCGAAACATATTATCGACTGGTAATGGCGCGTTGACTCCATTTCTTTCTTTGTCGCCGGGAAGGTAACATCGGTCAAGTGTATCAACACAGCTATACGCTAGAGAGTACACGGTCACGAACGGTATACAAACTCAATGTTAAGCACTGCACATGAATTTGAAATTGCCAAGTCCAAAAGAAAATAAACATGCAATGATGCAAGTCCGATATTCCTAGCCCCGTTCCTAGCCCGATGCCTAGACAAGATACAAATCATACATCCTTGCCTAGACTCGGTCTCAACTTCCTAGACTCAAGTTACCGTCCCCGGTTACCTGCCCAAGTTACCGCCTATTCTTACCAAATGACCCAACAAACAGTTATACAAATAAGTAAAATGCTGGATATATCCACTGAAACTTGTAATTACTAGAAATATATCTTTAGAAGTAGGGGATCATGGGGTAAATGTATTACGAAAGTACGAGTGGAATTTGTAAACACAGAGCTCATACCAGGCTGTGACGTAAATCATGTAAATAGTCTCATATTATGCGCCGTTGTTTTAATCATGCCGCTGGCGGACATTAGGGGGCCTACACTCAATTCCTGTTCGCTCAACCGTATGCTCTAAATGCCCTACAGTTGATACTGGCTGGTTTCAAGAAATTCTGAAGTTGATGAAGAAATATTGAAAATACTGTTTACACAAAGAAGCGCATAGCAATTGAGAATCATTTCTTGATCGTTCATATACTATACATTAGAAATTGAACCCACTAGACTTAAGCGCAGCTCTCGATAATGTACAAGGAACGTTTGTTATGCGGAACTATGATTACGTGTTATTGCTATGAGAGGTTCCCGGTGGCACGGAAAAACGAATTTGTAGGCAAAAAGGTACTTGGGAAGGTCTTCTGAGCCGCTGTTGGCAACGGTTAAGGTGATGCAAAAATCTTGACTTGAAAAACCTCTGCAAGATTTTAAAAAGTTAATATTGATGGCATACAATCTAAATACTCAAAATTTAATTTTTATGTAAATCATTTACCATACGAGTTATACAGATCAGAGATGATTAAGTGACTGATGGATATGGGTTGGCTTTAATTATCTATGGGGTATGTATACAAAGAATTGAGATCAAAAGTCCATACAGTCAAAATTCAATGGCAATTGATGAAAAGCGATAAAAGCATTAAGTGATTTTTGTGTCACCTGCCTTAAGGCAGGAAGACATTGTGTCGCCTGCCTTAAGGCAGGAAGACATATAGGGATCACTTTGTCCACTGTTGTCTGTTGTTGTTGTCTGTCGTTGATGATGTCTGTTGTTGCCTATACCATCCACATACTTCGATGGATTTAAACCAAACTTGAGTCATAGATGCAACATTGGATCCCTCAAAGGTCACATGCCAAGGTCAAATGTCACATGCCAAGGTCAAAGGTCGTGTGAGGTCAAGTTGTAAGATAGGCTGAAAATGTAAAATTGACCTCAATTGAAAAGTTGGAAGTTCAATTCAAACGAACTTGAGTCATAGATGCAACTTTGGATCCCTCATTTGTTGATGCGGTCAAAGGTCACATGCCAAGGTCAAAGGTCATGTGAGGCCTATCATTACAAACTGCGACGGCAGGCGAAACATGCGGTCTGAGGACCGATGTATTTTTTATTCTCATCTTAAAGGGATTAGCAGCGATAATGCGAGAAAATCTAAAAAATGTGGAAATGCATTTTTTAAACTTATAAATCAGGGATAAATGTGTACGATTCTATATAACTGCTTTAATGTTGAAACAAACCACCAAATAGTGAAAAAATGAAGTATTTGAGGATATTTGTCATATCCGTCTCCCGCAAATAGACATACACTGACGGCATCTCAAAATCTGCACTAACCAGCTGATTGCGGTTTACACCAGTACAAAATAACCAAAGATCAATAATGTTTGTGTTTGAGGTCAAACTGCATTGATCATGGTGCACAATATCACGCTGAAAATCTGTGATATACAGCGGGAAAGGCTTTTTTGATCTCAAGTAGGAATTTTGATACGCACGTATAGAAATTACAGAATCAGATAAAAAGTACTGCCTTGTCTTTAATACACGGATTTCAAGCCGACCACTTGCAGGTAATGTTCGCATATCCGTGCCAGTAACAAAAATATAAAAATATGAATTTTGATGAATTTTTCGATGTTTCGGATAAGCAAATCGCTGCTAATCCCTTTAAGTATTACATTGTTCAATCATAACAGAGTCCCAAGCACAGAGCAAAATTGCTATTTTGATGAAGTGTTAACAGAGTTAAAAATCAAGGAATATAATGTGTACACATTTTGCTTATTTTAATGAAGATTAAAATCTATTAATTTAATGAAGCAAATCAGCTTCTTCTTTCGCTCAAGGGAATAGTTGTTGCGATTTGGAAATGTGGGATGCAAGGCTTAGTCGCATTTTGTGAGGTGCTGCCAGGCATTTGCCATCCAAGGAGCTTTATTCTGGTACGCAGAGTTGTTATGATCTTAATTAAGTGTGGTGTGTACACCTGGCTTTATTACGCAATCACAATTACTAATCTTTGTCAATATAAACAATTTTAATAGATTGCAAAACCTAGGTTCTGCATATTCCTTTAATACCCACACTCTCTTCTGTTATACTTCTCCTTCCTGAACTAAGAGTGGGACGTCATAGCTTTCATGCAAGGCTAAATGTTGCAAATCGCAGTAAACCGCAGTTGTAATGGTGGCACAACAAAGTCGGACGGGCGAGATACTCATGCACAATAGCTGCGTGAAAGCTATGATTACACTCCTTAGTTCGGGCCGACGAAGTATAATGGTCATGTATTTTTACCTTTCAATTAAGTATTTAAACCCTAACACGTATGGTCATGGGACTGGTGCGCCAGGGTCCCCAGTGCGATTGCCACCCAAGATGTCCAATCGTCTTTACCGTCTATCCCTTTACCCTTACCTCCTTGGAGATTTTCGGCTTTTTGTTCATCTGCATGTAAAGGTATTTCCTGGTAAAGCTCACACATTGTTACAAATGTAAGCATCATGCTTATTACTCATGCTCATTACATAATGTTGTCCCATATTCCGCCTTTTGTTAGATTCTTTCATTTCATTTTATTTCAGTACTACTCATCAATGATTAAACACAAATATTTCACCAACATGAACAGTCAAAGTAAATAAATAAAAACTTGTAAAAGCATAAATATCTGCAATGAGGATTTATATACAGCCAGAATCTTGAGTCCTAAGGATACCGCAAAAAGCCCTTTGGAAACGAAACAGCTTAATTCCTTGTGGTCCTTATGCAGTTAGATAGATTATGAAACAATAAATATATAATTTTTTTTCTCTTTGTGTGTTTTATTATTATCAAAACTCAGGAAACAGGACGGAAAGACAAAGACAAACCCCATATACACAACCCACACACATCCATCTTGAGGTTGCCATGGCAATGACAATAAAGTGTACAGACACCATCAACAAAGCGGGAGATCTATGAGGCCTTCAAGGTCAACAGTCCATTCTTAAAATGCTGCCATAATTGTCCCGCCGAACCTAGTTCGGGACGTGGACTATGAAATGATGTAGCGTCCGTTCGTCCGTCCGTTCGTCCGTCCTTCCGTCCGTGACAAAATGTTAACCCATGTTGTATACGATTTTATCTGGAGTTCCGTAAGGCGTATAATGATGTACTTTGTGTAAGGAAGCGTGCTGAAGAGTTCTTGACCTGAGTGATTATGGGCGTATTTCGCGTGCAAATTGATTATGCAAATGGCTAATTAAATATGCAAAGAATTCACAGTAATTGCTATATTTTTGAAACGATAAATTGGATACTCAAAATTCCTGCACTGTCATGAAAGCCTATCATGGGGCACAAAAACATCTTTTTGCCTTCGTAAAGTATTGATATATGCGGCTTAGGTATGGCAATGGCTAATAAATATCATAGTTGCCTGTATCTCTGAACGGTAACACGGATAGCAAAATTCCTTCGCTACATGCGACTACTATGGCTAAGGTAGGGAGTGTGGTTTGGGGAGGGTGGGGAGTTGGGGATGGGGATGGGGTGGGGTGTTGCGGGGTTTGGGGAGGGGGTGGGTAGTGCGGGGTTTGGGGAGGGGGTGGGTATTGGCATGGTGTTGGGGAGGGGGTGGGTGTTGCGGGGTGTTGGGGTCAGGGGGTGGCAATGTTGCGGGGTATTGGGGAGGGATGAGGGTGTTGCGGGGTGTTGGGGAGGGAATGTCGGGTGCTAGGATGTTGGGGAAAGGGATGTGTATTACGGGTATTGGGGTGGGGTTTGGGGTGTTGAGGGGTGTTAAGGAGTGGGTGTGGGTTGCGGGGGTGTTGGGATGAAGGGTGGCAGTTGTGGGGTGTTGGGGAGGGGTGTAGTGTTGCGGGGTATTGGGAGGGGGTGGGGTATTGAAGTGCATTTATTTCATGTTGTGATCGCAAACATTCGGCGAGGGAGACATATTTTACGCATCGCGTAAATACGAGTGCGCCTTGTTCTCTTTTACTTTCAGAATTTTATATTCAAGTTTTGTTTTTAAATTGAGCAAATGAAAAAAAATGCAACAAATGAGGGTAGTTTTGAAAATCTGCATTTTTGAATATAAAAATTTAAGACATAAAAAGAGGAAAATTAATACAAGTGTAGCTCGGAGTGTCTTCTAAGCCAAACATTTTTCAAACTGGACACACAACACAAGGGACTCCTTAGTAACACTCTGGAATGAATTATGTTTTTACATTCAGAGTGTACTACGGACTCCTAGTACACTCTTGATGTAAAAAAACAATTCATTCCTAGTGGAGACATTGGTACAATCACATAATAAATGTTAAAAATGATTATGGCACTCATACAAGACAGTAGTAAACAGTTTTGGTGTGAATCAATCCTCCCAATCTTGTGAAGAAATGGTTGTGGCAGAGTGCCCGGTGGAAAATTTAAAAGAAAAAGATCTCCAATTGGGTCTCAATGGTACATTTGAAGTACTAGTGTGAAACCAATTTCAGGAACAGGTTATTCCAAAATATCAAAACCAATCCATATATTTTCAACTTCAACAGGTGCCGATTCTTTAGAATGAATAGACATGTTTGGGAACTTTTTCTGCCTCCCAAAAAGGGAAAGCAGAGAAATGGTATTAATAACATGTATCCTGTATGTCATTGGTTCTGAAACAAATCCCAAAAATATACCAATTCATTAAATGAATTGTATTTTCTTCTATCGGTGCTGATGGGAATATCAATTCAATAACAAGAGTTTCAAAATGGTTTGCAAAAGATTGCCTAATAAAGGTCAGAAATATTATTAATCCCCTGTACCAAACTAGGGTAATAGAGAAAGAAATTGTTGTTTCAGCACCAAACCCTTTTTATTCACAAAATGGAGTTCCTGAAGATAATCAGACCAATCTTAAATTGTCCTTAATTTTGTCTCTGTATAAATACCACAATTTAATGCTTTCAATTAAAGGTATTCAAAACAGAATCTGGAGCAGTGGACCTCATCAAGATCGTCCAATCTGGATGAAAATGTTCCAAAATAGGTAATTCAAGGGATTTCCAAAAATTAGAGTAGTCTGGGTCAATCAGCTGTTTAACCCACGTTAAGTTTTTGAGCCTGAAAGAACAGAAGTGGATCAATCATCCGAAGACCACCATCATCACAGTCATTACAAAGGACATCCCGCTTAACTCTGTCATTACCACCATTCCAAATAAATTTATAAAAAATACCATTTATCTTCTTGAAAAAACTTTTGGGAATGTTAATACACGGAACAAAAAAGTACAAAAGTTGTGGCAGCAACAAGGATTTAATCACAGTAACTTTGCCCAAAAGCGATAAATTTCTACTTCTCCAACAGTTAGTTTGAGAATGAAATTGAGGTAAAAAAGAGCATTATTATTGAGAGAGAAATGAATCCCCAAAGTTTTAAAAGTGTTGGATCTCCACTTCAGACCAGCTTCTCCAAAAATATATGAAAATCAGACCCTTTAGAACAGCCAATGTGAATGGCCTCAGGTTTTGAAAAGTTTATCTTACAACTTGAAAAAGAATCAAATTTATCAAGTGTAGTGAAAAGGGTTTGGAACGACTCCAAATCCCCATGTAGGAAACATGTTGTATCATCAGCCAACAAATTAATTTTCTTTTCAAAGTCACCCACCTTAAGCCCTTAAAAATATAAAAATTTATCAGTTTGCTAAGTGAAGAGGCCTTCCTCTTCCTATTTGGTACATGTACAGGGTGTCTCAGAAAGAACGTTACCCTCCAGAAACGGCCATTTTGCTTACTTAATCAATTCCTATCCTTGTTTTAGCTTTATATTATGAAAATATATACTCTTTTGAACATATGGTGAAAACAAGAAAGAAAACGGTGAAAAAATAACCAAACATTTTTTTTTTTTTTTTTTTTAGTTGTGGCAGCAACAAGGATTTAATCACAGTAACTTTGCCCAAAAGCGATAAATTTCTACTTCTCCAACAGTTAGTTTGGGAATGAAATTGAGGTAAAAAAGAGCATTATTATTGAGAGAGAAATGAATTCCCAAAGTTTTAAAGTGTTGGATCTCCACTTCAGACCAGCTTCTCCAAAAATATATGAAAATCAGACCCTTTAGAACAGCCAATGTGAATGGCCTCAGGTTTTGAAAAGTTTATCTTACAACTTGAAAAAGAATCAAATTTATCAAGTGTAGTGAAAAGGGTTTGGAACGACTCCAAATCCCCATGTAGGAAACATGTTGTATCATCAGCCAACAAATTAATTTTCTTTTCAAAGTCACCCACCTTAAGCCCTTAAAAATATATAAATTTATCAGTTTGCTAAGTGAAGAGGCCTTCCTCTTCCTATTTGGTACATGTATAGGAAAGTAACAAAAAACATCAATCCCAATACCAAAAATCGGCAATTTATCGCTTCTTTATGGAGTCCTGTGACTCAAATGATACGAGCATTGTACTAGTACCTTTGTGTTATTAGTACAATGCTCTTACAATTTGAGTTAGATGAATCCTGCCAAGCCCACTTCTTTTCACTGTTGCTGTTTAACAGCATCCTTGGGGAAAGATAAAAACTACTCATAAATAGCTACCTAAAGATGTAAGTATATTTTCAAAGAAATAGTGGTTCCTCTTATCTGTTGAAATAACTATTTATATGCTGTTTTATTTTTCAGTTGTTCCATGAACAGAGGCAATCAAGTGCCAATGCACAACCAATCCAGGTTCCACAATTCTACTTCCCATTTTGGGCAACCCGCTATCTGAGAAAAAACGCATCAGTACTACAGAGACTTTAGTCAATTGTTTGAAACACTACCTACAAAAACAAAGCATTAAGAACCAAATGGAAGAAGTTTCCAGGTATGGTGCAATTAGTTTAATCATGGATACACATGATTTGGCATACGCAAAATAACAAAAATGCCCTTTTACGTGCAAGAAAATGTTTTAATTACACTTAAAAATTGCATTTTATATAGCATTGGGCAATGGCTTTAACAAGTCTGTCCAATACTCAATTTATAGCCATGTCCTCCAATGTATGTCCCATTTACATAAAATTGGGTATTTCCAGTTAACATCCTATTTAATATCAAGTACTTTGGTAGAACCGAGAAGGGACCTGTGTTTGTATTGCAAAACCACAAAAAGCTATTCCTTATTAAATTAACTGTGGCTTTTGAGCTCAATATGCAATAAGCCTAACCGATCATGAAGAAGTAGATGCTGTTCAGTTCCGACATGAAGCCAATGGCCTTGAATGCGAGATTGTTGCTCTAGAAATTGGTTATGGTAGTTGTCCAGAAGAATGGTGATGTAAACACAATATAAGGCCCCCCCCAAAAAAATTCCTAATTTCTTATGTAGGAACTTTGTCTCTTTTTTCTTTATCTATCTGTGCTCAGCCAGCCGGGAAGTAACAAATGCCTCTAATTTTTAAACAACAGTTACCTAACAACAAACCCTGAGAAATATTATTTACTAGGCATGACTTTGATAAAGTTCCTGCACAAGAAATTAGGAGATATTTTTTTTTTTGGTGGGGGGGGGCTTGATTTGTTTGTGTTTAGATCCCCAAACCATAGGGGAGATTCACCACTCTTAAACTTTGCCATAACCTTTTTTCATTCGAAATATTCAGGGACAACTTAGCCATGGTCCATTATATCTTTTGTTTCCCTTCTTGGGATAATTATCCCCTACTCACATATAATATTAATTCTTTATTAATTGCATGTGTGTCTTACTTGTTTTCTTTGCTGCGTTTTTTTTAGTGTAGTTATTCCAGACTTTGTATTACTCTGTGTCACGCCATGTCTAAGGATAATTGATTTTGCCTTATAAAATGTTATGTAGACCTTTAATATTATGTTTGCTGTACTATTAAAGGCACTATCAGTAATTTGGCCAAATTAGATATCAAAAAATCATCACAATCCATATTGTGCAGTCTGTAACAAGTCTATAGCTATCCTAAACATACCCTGCAAAGTTATAAGTTTGAAAGGCACAATAAGACAAAAGCCATATATTTTAAGTCATTACTGATCAGAGGGACACTTCTTCTATAACACCTACTGATTGGAGATTCATCATCTTTGAACGTGTGTGTTCTTCCTTTTGGGGCATTTTGCATTTGGACAAATAACTTCGTGAATGCTACAGACTTATCCCCTTTACTTTAGATATTTAGACTACGCCTTGCAGATTTTCGAATATTTTGACTATTTTGGGTATATCACCCGGTAGTGCCTTAAGTTATTTAAATATTGTGCATTTTAGCCTATACACTTATCACATTTGACTTATTTGATTACTTGTATGCTTTCTTTCAGGCTTGTAAAGTCCCAAATCTGGAGAGTACCCATATTCCTTGTCTGCAAGGGGAACAATTTAGGGTTATGTCACAGCTGATATGTTTATAAACTTTGGAAAAAGACGTACCTGCTTCTGTGAAAAAGCCAATGTTTTGCCCTTCACTCCCACCACATAGGTGGCTATAGATTGGAATACTTGACAGACATGGAGTTTGTGCATATGAGGATAAGAGCCTTGTCATAACAATTTTTCATGATACATTGAACAACAATGAATAGTGCTCAAAATTACTTTAATGGTTGTGATGCATACATGCATAGTATTTATTATGCAAACACAAGATAGCTTTGTGTAAGTAAAATGATGATTTCAGTGTGGGATAGAGTGTATTTTCAATTGCTTTTATACAAATTGTAAGGGATCTGTACAAGATTCTATTTCCACATGTTATTCAGAATATTGACCAATGTCTTAGGTAGCTGGGGGGTGCCGCGGGCAGGGCCTTGATTCCTGGGTGGATATCATGCTCCTGGAATGGCCTCCTATAACCCCTAACACATAATTTTTGTACACGACATGATATCCACCTTGGATACAAGTGCCCCCACCTCGGGCATCAGTTACATCAGTTATGAGGGTCACTATTTAGGACTATTAGATGATCATTAACAGAATCAATCATAAGTTGAGACAAAACACTTCCCAATTCATTGTTTTCATTTTTTGGTGGTCGCCTGCCTTAAGGTTTAGAGGATAATAAAGCGAAAAGCATCCTGTACTGGCGTTTCCTTTTGCGCTGCCATTTCGCACTCGCAGAGTCAGAGGTAGGGGATCTTTCTTGGGTGCACATGATGCATGCACAGTTCACCGCGCGCATGTTTTGCGTTTTTCATGTATTTTTTGCTGCTTCGTTTCAATGTAAATAAACCAATTTTGTTAAAAAAAAATGTTTCGTTTTTTTTGTGTGTGTGTTGGGGTGGAGTGTGGGTGGCGTAAGGGTCACCATACCCGAGCAAACGGGGCCCATCTACCGACATTAAATGAGAACCCGTACAACGAATAATGTCAAACATATACACTTAAATATTATTGAACACATATCGAGTGGTTTCATAGCAAAACTGAATTATATAACCCTAACAATGAATTAAAACCATATCGTCTGACCATGTTTGCTATTTTTTAAAATCGCGCTAGGGATAACGTGTTAGGCGATACGCCCGCAAGTTTAGGTCATACAATGCCATAGGAAATACACTTATGAAGCATCTGGATGAATATGTTGACGCTTCTGTGCAGTCGTATCGCAAACACAAAATACATATCCCATATAAAGTAGCGCGTCGAATTTTCAAATACCATGGTCAGACAAATGCTTTTTACTTTCGTTTTATGTTAGTATAATTCCCATTTGTTTTTTTTTTTTTTTTTCTTTTTTTTTTTTTTTTTTTTTTTTTTTTTTTTTTTTTTTTTTTTTTTTTTTTTTTTTTTTTGTTTTCTCCCTATGAACCACTCCATAATGTGTTTCAATAATTGTCTTTATAAGCTTAATTGTGTAAGTTTATTTCTTGATACCGTTTTCTCCTTTAAAACGAATAACACTATTTACAGCTTAGATTTTTTGGGTGTGTAGGGAGTGTTTCCTGTGTACGTTTTACAAAATGAGCAGAAACGTCTGTTTGCAGTTTGCCTTCCAGATTCCAATAGTTCCATTTTTCAAAATGAGTCGCACATCGCCATTGCATTTCATTTCTAAAATGTTAGTTGTAAGAATAAAAGTTTCCCTATAGGGGCCTATATAAGGGCTCTTTTTTCGAACGGAAGAGAGGGAATGCCTTGGGTTCTTAGCTTATATTTAATTAAGAACCCGATTTTTATAGGAAACGTATGAAATGGGTGGGGAGCGGTGGGGGGGTGGAGGAGGAATTTGAGCGAACAAATTAATCTGATAAAATGCTTTATCAACTAACCATGCATGCCCTGAATTACCTAATTTTAATCTTTGTCTTGTATATTTTAAAAAGTTCTTTCTTGCTTAATTTGAAAAACAAAAAATGTTCGCGATGCTCGCTCACATTCAATCACCACTCACATCACTCACGCCCTCCCCTCACTCACTCACTCACGCACTCATCACTCACATCACTCACTCACTCACTCACTCACTCCAAACAAAAAACTCACATACCACCTCACATGCCAAACCATCCATCCACTCCACACCAAGTTTATTGCTTTCTGCTATAAACAACAAGAGCCAGTGCTCTGCATGCAAACGCGTACTTGGCATGCTGGGTTTTGCGCATTATTCCGTGCGTCATACGCAAGCTAAGCTGCGCGTTGTCATGTTCAGGACGCACTTGAAGGGAATGCAATGTTTAAGCTATTTCATTGTTTTTTTTTCTTCTCGAAAACTCAGTCGGTGACCCCCATTTTTTATTGGTGCGCAGAAAAGATCTTGTAACCGTTCTTAAAGGTGCGTGTTCCGATCGTCTTGGGAACCGACCCCGGATTTTCCCCGGGACAGTAGTATCGCTTTTTGATATCAGATGAAATGCCAATATTTTCTCATTATCGTCTTAAATTCACCCTCAAATCCTTTCATTCTCAGATATAATGAAAAACCGCGTTTTAGTGGTTAACCAATCAAAATTAGCACAGTATTGTAGGGCTTTGCATAGCATTATGCCTTCTAACCAGTCACAACCACAAGCTTGTTTCCCTCGGTACTTGATAGGGCGTACCTGCAGTCCGGCTCTCTATCAAGCATAGAAACAATATTTAAATCGGACCAAAGCACTTATATACATGTAGAAAAATCAAAAATTGATCGATGTTGCTAATTTATGTCTGGAAAAACGGCAACATTTTTCTCCGTTTGTCCCTAAGCTGTGGTACATTTTTGAAATAATGTCACATTTTGAACAGCCTGTAGCTCACAAATGAAGTCGGTGGACCCCCATTTTGTCCCCGCCGACGAGTTCGGAACGGGGGACTATAAAATTGAAGCATCGTCCGTGATCGTTCGTTCCGTCCTTCCGATCTTATCGTTTGACTGTGATAAAATGTTCACCCATGTTGTAAATGATTTATCTGGAGTTCTGTAAGGGGCAACAATGAAGTAACGTGGTGGAAAGGAAGCATGTTGATGAGTTCTCGACCTGAGAGATTTTGGCATAAAATATTCTACTTAAGACCTATCAGTGATTTCTAATCAGCACATGCGAAAAATCATCAAAAATCAGATGTTAGCATGTACTACAAAGTACATGTATCCTAACCACCCTGCAAGTGAATAAGACCATGCAAAACCGAATAAGGACAGAAGCGGAGATTTTAGTCTACTGTCCGAACGGACCCTTCTACCACCGTAAGGAAATGGATCGTACTTGGACACTGCCGCCGTTTTCTTCCTTTTCTTTCAATTCTAACAAGCTGGAAAAGGTAACTATGAGAATTCTCAGACTTATCCTTCACTTTCGAGCTATTCCTTCAATTTCAAATATTTTTCAAATCACTGATATGTCCTTTAAGTATCTAATTTGCAATAATTATGAAAATGCCTGCAAGGTCCTGTGTACAAGTTTTCTGTTGCTTAGAGCGTTAACGTTACCTTGGTGGAAGGAAGCGGGCTGAAGGAGTTCTCGACCTGATTAGATTTTTGGGCGTATTTTGGGCAATTGAGTATGCAAATGAGCTAATTAATATTCACAATCAAGCGTAATGCTATATTTTTGACACTGTACATTGGATACTCAATTCCTGCACTGCATGAAAGCCCTATCATGGGCCACATCATTTTTGTAATTTGAAAGTCTGGTGCTATATGCGGTAGTAGCAATTGATCTATTAAATATGCGTAATTTCTATATCTCTGAAACGTATGTTGGATGGCAAATGTTTCCTATGCTACATGAAACTACTATGCCATAGGTGAGGGGTGGGGTGTTGGGAGTGATATGCGGCTTATGTAGGCCCATGAGCTATTAAATATGCGTCAATTGCTGTAATCTCTGAAACGTACGTCGATGGCCAATCCTTCGCTACATGAGACTACTCTGCATAGTGGAGGGGGTGGGGTGTTGGGGGTGGGGTGTTGGGAGGGGTTAGGTCTTGCGGGGTGTTGGGGAGGGGTGGGGTGTAACTGGCGAGGTGGGGTGCGTAGGGAAGGGGTAGGTGGGTGTTGAGGAGGAAGAAGATGGGGTGTTGGGAGGAGGTGTGAGTGTTAGGGAGGGTGTAGGGTGTGGGGGGTGGTTTGGTGGCGGGAGTGGCATGTTGCGGTTATTGTTAAGGGGGAGCGTGTTCCGGGTGGGTGGGGTTTGTGCGAATTTGGGATTTTTGGTTTTTTGTTGTGGGGGTTGAGGGTTTTAAGGAGGGGGGTGGGGTGTTTTTTTTTAAAAATTAATGTTTTTGGGGGTGGTTTTTTTGGGAAGTTGTGGGGTGATTGGGGGGGGGGCGGGTTTTTGGCGGGGGTTTGCGTTGGTGTTGGGGTGTTGCTTGCGGGGTGTTGGGGAGGGGTGGGGTTTTGCAGGTGTTGGGGATGGGGTGGGGTTTGGGAGGGTGGGGTTTTTGTTTAAAAAGTGTTTTTTGGTGTTTTTTACTTTTTTATATTTTCCATATTTTTTTTACGCATCGCGTAATTACAAGTTTGCCTTGTTTATTTCAAATGTGTCACCTACATCAATGAAATACCCATATATCCAACAAATAGAAATTGTTCGATTATTTTATTAGCCTCTATCACCCTTAAGGCAGGAAAGCACATAGGATCACTTTGTCCACTGTTTGGGTTGATTTGTGAAAAAAGGTTAACTTGCCTGTAATATCCCACCTACTTCGATGATTGAAACCAAACTACTTGAGTCTAGATAACATGTGGCTTCCTCATTTTGCTGATGAAGCAAATGTCCATACAGGGTCAACAGGTCATGTGGAGGTCAATTGTTAGATGAAAATGCAACAATTGACCATAATTGAAAAGTTGCAGATCATTGGAACCAAACTTTGAGTCATATGGTGCAACATTGGATCACTCATGTGTTGTTGATCGTCAAGGTCACATGCCATGGTCAAGTCTATAGGCCTACATTACAAACCGCGACGGTAGGCGACCATGCGGTGCGGTCCGAGGACCGGATGTTTTTTTTTTTTATAAATTCACCTGCACAAGAAATTCTTTTTTGGTTGGAAACTGTTAATTTATCCTCTCAATTCTTAGCTATTTTCAGATGTTTGGAATAAATCTCAACCATTGCGCGGGGCATAGAGGGTGCCTCAGCACCCAAAATGTTTCTTTCTTATATCTGTTAAACGTAGATCCCTATAGAGGCACCCCCAAATTCTGATTTTCTCTTCTGGGCTGGTCCAGACTGCCCCAATTCATAAGGGAAAAACAATTCAAGAAAAGTTATTATGATCACGTCACATATGTTTGCAATTCTTTGGTCTTGTCTTTGCAAACAAATCAGATAATGCCTATTTTGTTTCCATTTATTCTGTAGAAATATGATATTATGTGATTCAACTTTTGAATAGAGGCTAGCATGATGAGCCTTGGTTTGCTTTTGCTACACTAATGGGCCATGCCTACTTCTGGCTCTCATTAGCTTGCACTAGACGTTCATTCAGAACAGAAATTTCTGTTGGGGCAAATTGGCTTTCCATTGGCATTATCTTACTATTTAGAGGACGAATGTAGTAGTAGTAAACCCAGCTCCGTATTATGGGAACAAAGCCAGATTTACCTCACACTTGTAGCAATCACCCTTACTCCCTCCTTCCACTTCGCCCAATTCAATGCTCCTCCTCCACTTGCTTCCATGTCTTCCTTGGTCGTCCCCTCCTCCTCTAACCACCCACCTCAAACTCAAAAGCCCTTCTTAAAGCATGCTTGTCATCCTTCCTCAGCACATGCCCATACCAACATACACTATTTGCCTTCTTCAAACCGGTCCACCGCCTCTTCCAAACCCAACATCTGCATCAAGTCCCCAGTCTTCATCCTATCCATCAACTTCACACCACACATTGCTCTCATCATTGCTCTCTCTGTCCTACAAAATGGCAGACAAATACCAAAGAAGATTAAACTGCCATCATAACAGGCAAATGCTACAGTAGATCAGTTTCTACTGGACAATTTTAATCCATTAGTGGCTTATGTTACCTACTAATACTATTTGGTGTCACAGGAGTTTAAAAGCAACACTTTTCGTGGCTATGTCTATGTTTGTATGTAAAGTATGCCCATTGTATTTGCTTTCAAATCAAATGAAAATGGACACTATGTATACACAATAGAATAAAGTTTATTTTATAATTTAAATGTGTATAAAAATAGACAAATTTTCTGTTCTTCGAACCCCCTGCTCGCTCGGGGTTTAGAATAGGCCCGAAGTATCCCTGCATGTCGTAAGAGGTGACTAAAAGGGACCCCTGCGGGTTAAGGGTTTAGAATAGGCCCGCTGTCCCCCTTACATGTCGTAAGAGACGACTATAAGGGGCAACTTGTCTGTTATTTGAAAAGATGAGTTGTAACTAAATTTAAGGCTAGTAATATTATAAGATAGTATTATTATAAGATTAGACTTAATGTATTTGAAAGTGTTTAAATGATTATTATATCTGAAAAGTGTATTTTTCATGTTTGTGTTAGATAATTGTAACTTGCATAAGTATAGTGTGTTAAGCTTAAAGTCAATATCAAGAAAATTAATAGGTTAAGTATAATGCTCAAGTAAATTACTAATCTTTTCCAAATGGATATCTTGTCAATTATGATGAGGCCATCTATAGAACCTGTATTAGATTTGCCTTAATGTTTTAATGTTGTATTGATGTATCTTGGCTTTTTTATAGGGATCTTGTGTTTGCATGTTCTGATGTGATTGTTGATTGCCAGTAATTGAAGTTGTTGAAATTTTTGCTTGATACATGGATGGGTGATGAACTTTTTCATCAGTGTATGACTGATGTGTATAATTATAATTATGAACTAATTTATCAGTGTAGCTCTTGTAGCTGTGTTTTCTGTAGATAAGTGTTTTTCTATGTGTGTTGTTGCAATCAATAAGTTTATCTGGTTTGATACATGGAAGGGTGATGATCTGGTTCATCAGTGTATGATGTGTATCTTTTTATAATTGTTGTAATTTGAACTTATTGAATATTACATGGTATAATGATATATAATTTAAAATGTTTTTTATCTTAATGGCACGATATGACACATTTGTGTTGAGTTGGCGTTAAATTTTAATGCTCATTCACTCTGTTTATTTGAATACAGAAACAGATTCGTAGATGATGAGGTATATGTGACCCACTTTTACAAACCCAAGAACAAGTGCAGTGACTTAATCCTCATTTGATCAGGTAGAGCCAGTCAGAAATATCTAAATTCCCAGTTCAATTACTAAGTATCTTTAACAATAAAAGCAAGTACAACTTCAGTTGACAATAGCCAGTGGGAGGTATTCTTTGCTTTTAAGAATAGTTTGAAGTAGACAAAAGACCAGAATGCTTACAATTACCTGTGCTTTATGTAGACAAAAGACTGGAATGCTAGTGGTCACCTGTGCTTTATGTAGACAGTTGTCTGCCCACTTTGGTTGGGTGAATTTGAATAGCAAGGCATAACAAATAAGGTCTTGAACCTACTGATTGATTTCTTATGTGATTAACTATTTTCACAACAACCTTTATTGCAAAAAGGGGTGTTTGTCACTGGAACTTGTTCCTCGGTTTGTGAAAGTGGGTCACATATGCGTACTTAGATTTGTAAAATACTACCTGTATCATGGTTTAAGGTGTTGGCATCATGATTTAAATGGGCCAAAGAATTTCTTTAAAATTTGATATATAGTACATTCATTTGTGCTGATAACAAATCTGAAATAAAAAATATGGCTTACCATATTCGTTTTTGAGAAAAAAGACTTTAAAAAAGTACATTTTTGCTCAAAATTTTACATTATTTACCACGCAACTCTATGGGAAAATGTGATTTACCAATACTTAAGTGCCCCAAAAAGATAACAAAGGGGCCGGAACGTTTTCCCGATTTTCACATATGCTTAGGTCTAAGTTGCATACTTGAAAATACAGAAATAAAAAAATGGTGTCACCTTATTAGTTTTCCTGAAAATTGTTGAAAAAGGACAATTTTAGAGGGAAATTTCCGTCTTCACTAGAGACGATGCGTCTCGCATTATTTTATGCCTATATGTCACGCAGCAAAACAAAAAATGGGTGCGTGATAGGTGAGACGCGTAATTAATCAGGTGCGTTCTTAGACAAGTCCTAGCAACATCAGAGTTCTACACGATTTTACGAACGCTTTACAAATTCGCGTAAACGCAGAGGTGGAAAATCGCTCATGAATTTTTGCGACGCTTAAATCGCAAACGAATGCACACTTGTTCATCTCCGAGTTTATTAAAGTCGGCTTGCGCGTACTCCTTAGAAACCAAATAATAATGCTAACACCTTAACAACTTTTGAAGTTTCTGATTGCTAACTTGTTGTGTCAAAAAGGGGTATTCATAGCCCTATTCATTATGGAACTTATGAATACAATGTACAATTATTAAGAGTTTTATTGTTTCCGGATCTGTACAATACTTTATGTTGTTTAGAATACAACTACGGGTACTTTAATAAAAAGATTGTTAAGGACTGTGGACATATTTAAATCTAGAAGATTACATAACCTGTAAACCTGTTAAGGCAAATTGGGTAAAATGTGCAAAAAGGTCACTTAATGCCCTGTTATATTTTTCTTAAATCCTCTTTCAAAATCTTGTGATCAGTGGTTGAGAATTATTGCGGTCTATCCTGTCAGGCAATCAATGATAGAATACATTCCTAGCACTATATACAACCAGATTTAGTTGTGGATCATGAACAGTTCAAATTGTTACCTTGAATCCTGTCATGGTACAACGATTGCAGCATAACATGAAATTATGTCCGATTGCACTATGAGGCAAAACTAATTGTTGAAAACAGTTGATGTTAGTGCTTTCCCGAAAACCGAATATTGACCAATTTGATCCATTAAGTATGTCATTTTTCTATAATAGTGTAAGTATATATACAAATTACAAGGTAGACATCTAACAAGAAATCCAAAAAAGCTCAAAAGACTTGCAACATCAGGCTAAAACTTTTTCTTAATTAGATCATTGTAAAGAGTTTATCCATAAGAATTTTATCACTCTTTTGATATTGTAAAAAGTGCAACAAATTGAAAGTAGACAGAAATTGCAAAATAGGCCCTGTTATCTACGAAGAAAGGCATTACTTAGCCCATATTGTGACTAAGCTTTAGGGTTATATGTTAATACTTTGTAACATTTCCTGAAATCCAGATATATCCAGATATCACATCACATATTTGGGTAACTGAGCCAAATAGTGAGGTGATCTTGGAAAACCCGTCACATGTCAGACAGGACAGTTTTGAAAAAAAAAGAGAAGAAAATAGCTTAAAAATAGTTGTAATTGTACTTTATTTTTGTCAGATTGTATAAGGCGTCGTAAATTGACGGTGTATCAAAGAAGAAAGAAGGTAAAACAGTTATGAAAACTTAATATTTCAGACGCTGCAGTGATAGTAAAACTCAAAATATAAATTCCCCGCCCATGTGGCGGGTTCCCGATACGCACTCACATATGATTTTATAGCACGTTTATTTGCATCAAATTTGGGAAATTGTGTTGATAAAGTGAGAAATGACACAAAATATTTTGGTTGATGAGACACCTCTTTACTTTTTCTTGGTGGTCTACAGTGTTATGTAGAAAACAAAAACGGAGATATACTACAAGTTTTTAGATGTAGTAATACTACAATTCAGAAAGTGTCATAGTGCGGGATTCTAGTAACACATCAGAGTTCTTCACTTCATATGTAACTTCTGAATGTATCTCAAGATTATAGATGGCCACTTGGTTTGTTAGGCAAATATGCCTCCAATCAATATGTATAAGGAAAAAAATGGTGTTGGAAGCATGATTAGGGACCATCAAAAATCCCTTTTGTACAACTTCGTTTAGAATCGACCATATATAATGATGAACACTCAAACTAACCATGCAGTATGAATTAAATTGAAATTACACAGTCTCAAACTCAGTCCCTCTCGCTTATGCGGGGTGAGAGCGTTTGCCTGGACCACAGGGACTGCATGAAATCAAGTGGCCGTAACATTATATAGATTACGGTGGGTCCATATCGATATCTCAAAGTGACTACATAGGTCTAATAATACATATTCTTGGTACATAGCCATGATCAAACAAATTATGTAATAAACTAAATTTTGTCTCTTTGTCATAAATTCCTTATGGTTTCTGTCCCATCTGAACAATAAAAAAAATAAGATTTTACATTTGTTAAAATTGCTCTTGGCTAACCTTAAAACCTACTTGCATTTGTTGGCGATTAGAAAGTAGAGGCACTTTTTCATAATACCTGTGCTGCAAAGTATTGACAAGTATTCAAAACTCAAGATAAAGGCATTTTTCTCCCAAACAATGGATTTTCGTGTCCCTGTCTTACAGGTGGTGGTTTGACAGATTATGTGTATGGTTCTCTACTGGATATGTGAGGTGCCTGGCACTTGCACATTACACCCCATCAAGTACCGTGGGAGGAAAACAAACTTGCGGTAATCATTTGCTGTAATATCCTCATACTGATGGTTTAAAACCAAACTTGGGTCACGGTGCAACATGGAGTATCCCCACTTTTGATGAGGGTCAAAGGTCACATGCCAAGGTCAAGGTCATGTGAGGTCAAGTTTGTAAATAGGCTGAAAATGTACAATTGACCTCATTTTGAAAAGGTTGAAGTTCAATTGGAACCAAACTTGAATCATTGGTGCAACTTGGGGATTCCCTCATTTGTTTTATTTTTTTGATGAGGTTAAGGTCGTTTCCAAGGTCAAAAGGTGCGCATACCAAGGTCAAGGTCATATGAGGGGCAAGTTGTAATATGTATAAAAGATAGGTGAAAAGTAAAATGGAACCTCATTTAAAAAGTTGAAGTCAATTGGAACCAAAATTGGAATCATAGGTGCAACATGGGCTCCCTCATTTGTGATGCGGTCAAAGTTCAAATCAAGGTCAAAGGTCATGTTTGGCCTATCATTCACTTACCGGCGATGGCAGGCGACATAAGCATTCCGAGGACCGATGTTTTTTTGTTATTGCTTAATGAAATGATTTGAGGGCTCAAATTTCAGGACGACAATGAGAATAAATACGGCCTTTCATCTGAATATCAAATCGATACTACTTCGGTAAGTCAGGGGGGTGCCCCAAAGACGACTGCGGGAAGACATCACCTTTAAGGCAGAAAGACCAATATGGTTAGCTTTGTCCATCTGTTGTTGTCTGTTGCGCGGTTGTTCCAGGGTTCTGATGACTGTTGCATGAAAAAGGGTTAACATTTGGCCTATAGACAGTTACATCCTACGTCACTTCTTTTGTTGCCTGCGAATCCAATCTGACGAATTGTTCTGGCCGCATAGTCTTAAAACTCTGTTAACATAGCAATGCGCCAGTGTGTAACAGTCAGGTGCCGACCTATTTCAAGAGTACAGTCCCTTACATGTTTAGCCACCATTGCTGTAACTGGTCTATATTCTCTGCAGACTTGATGGATTTAACAAATGTGAGTCATAGGTGCAATCAGGGACTCCCTTTGTTGATGAGGTTCAAGGTCACATACTCAAGGTTCAAAGGTCATGTGAGAACAAGTGTAAGTCATTATGAACCAAACTTGGTTTAATGGATATTACATGGAAACCCTCATTTGCTTATCAGGTCAAAGGTCACATATCAAGGTCAAGATCGTACAATGCCATCATTCACCACCATTTACAGAGGCGACACTAGGCGTCCTAAGTATCCGTGATGTATTTTTCTTTTAAAATCATGTTTTTTTTATTGGGTATCTATTATTAAAATTCTTACATCATTGGGTTTTAGATAATTACAGCAAGGTTTCATGTGTAATTAGTTTGTGTCTATGGTCATATAATTCTTTATGGTTCCATGCGACATAGCCAGTCTTAGACCGCTCTGCTTTTCATTAATCTGCTAAAGAAATGAACGATAGGTGGTCAGGGTTTGCCAGAAAACATTCAAAATATAAATATATGGAAAAAACCTGTATTTTGTGATTGCGTCACACCGAGGACCTCAAACTCATGCACGTAGCTTTGGGGTGTCTGAGGTAAGCACACTCAACCTGGAGATCTAATGAGGCTCAAATTGCAAATCACATTTTTTCTCTGGGCTTTGGCGCCCTTGGACTCCATATGGAGTTCTGCCGTCTCTGACTTCCACTGGGGGTTCTGGAGCGACCCTGACCCCCGGATTGTGGTTTTCATCATCTCCAGGATCCACACTGCGGGGGTGGTGCATGAAGATCCTGGTCTACATGCATGGAAACGGCATTATGGAAGTATATGAGCCTAAAACTACCTATTTGTATTACATCATGTTTTATCAAAATGGCTATGTCGTAATAATTTTCAGATTCTATGTAGTCATCATAAACTATCTATGGACCCATACCACCTTAAAGTACTATCTATGGGAGCGCTATTTCAGTAAAGAGAATGTATGATTCAAGCAGAACTTTTGACTGCAAAACCAAATACACATGCAGGGAGCTAGTAAATGATACAAGCCGAGAAATGTAATGTATGTTTTAACTACCGTCTTTTGAAATCTGCTTCTTTGTTTACGAGGTGGACAATTTTTATTTAATGGTTCCCTTTAAGACCAGTGGTTAAAGGTCTTCAAGTGTATTAAATCACTTATTGCACCTGTTTAGTTGCTGCAGAAGGCAGCAATTGCAAGATATTCTGCTTTGACCCTAAACGACCCCTTGACTGTTAGCAATCTGATAAGCATTTCAGTCAGGCTTGATTGCGACTCATCTCATCAGGTTATTTTGGGTAGAAGCAATTTGAAAATGTAAAACTTTGACTTAGTCTTAAAGTGACCTATTAATGAACTTTGATCACAATTGATGAAGATTTCATATGTACTGGTCAAAAGTAGTGCAAGTGGTGGCATCATCCTGTGCGTTTTGTGGTGACAGAAGCAATTTCCAGATTTTCATACTTAGAACCCAAATGACCTGTAATGACCTTTGATTAGCCATTGGTGAAGAGCCCTTACATACTAGTCAAAGGTCACTATCCGATGTAATTGGTATGATGAAGCGTGGGGTAAAGGTTCTTGTGACCAAGTATAGTTGGAATTGAGTGAAATATCAACCATTTGGAAGACAGCATTTGAACTAAGGCAAATATTTAAAGAAACAGCGACATGGCTCTCAAGTACAACCCTTTTGTCAAATATGCTGTTAGGTCAAAATCCAACCTTTGTACAGCACTTTATTTTCAAACTCAGAAGCATAACAAACATTTTAATATGTCTTTTCATAAGTGTGTTTTCAGTCATAATTATTTATTTGGTTAATTTTACATTTAAAATGTCTTTCAGTTAAGTATTGTGCTCATTGTCATTTTTGGTGTGTCAGTTATTTTTTCTTTCAAATTTGTCTTATTTCCCTATCGAATGTGCTATTTTAGGTTAACTAAAAATAATACTAATGTAGTTCTCTTTCTTTTTTCCTCAATATTTCCAGGCTCATCAAAGAATGTCATGATGAAGCTTCAAGATTTTTTAGATTATTATCATGCCCAGGAAATAATTACTTAACAGCTGATGATTTTTACCCATTAATACAGGTAGGTAGCTCAATAAAATGACAATGATTGGTTTTTGTGTCAAAATGAAACATTCTCATGGCACTTTCTTTAAGCAGGGACGTAGAGTCCAAAATTGCTCAGAATGTTGTTGAGAATTGGGTTACCGTATTGCTTAATTGTAATAAATAGTTATATTTCAAGATGTTGTGCAGTGATGGATCAAGTGCATACTTGGTTCTATGCTTACACATTGATACAAGGAGTATTATGTGGGATAACAGATGAGGTGAAAGGTCATTCAGGGGTCATTTAGGGTCATTTGACCACATAATCAGATGACCCATTTGAGACTGCTGATGCTGTCCCTATTTCTGCCTTAGCTGGAAGACACATAGGGATCACTTTGTCCACTGTTGTTGTCTGTTGATGATGTTATTTGTTGTGAAAACATTTGCCTGTAATATCTGCAAAATTGATGGATTTCAACCTAACCTAGTTTAGTTTAGATTTATTTGGCATCACAATATATTAAGGCCCCTTTAAACCCAAGATAAGCAAAATTCATGTAATTTTGGTGTTTTACAGTGTATAGACTACAGAAATATTTGAAATTTTATATTCCATTTACTTTTTATTTCACTTTAATCAGACATTTAGTTTTGAAGTTACATGTGATCAAAGTCAGTTAGTACAGACAAAAATTGATCCGATCACACAGTTTCCTATTCTTTTACATGTATTTTATTTCTTATGTATTTTATTGTTTTTAAAGTGCATTTTTCGGATAAAATGCCATTTTCTTGGAAATTACATACAAAAAGTTGGCAGTGGTGGGTTTTAAATAGCATGTCTTGTTGTAAGACATTAAATTTAACAAAACCTGGCTGTTTTCAACAATTAAATTTGCATAAATTATTCTTAATTTGCATAAATTTGGTAACATAAACTTTAAATGCAATTTTCGCAAAACGCACTTTTTGAGACCTGTGGAGACCTCAGGAATAATAGCACCTATTGAGCTCAAATTTTCCATGTTATCAGACAAATGTATGTTTAATGCAATTACAGAGCCATTTTGTGAAATACCCCATCAAATTCGATATTTTGGTCTAAAATATATTTTTTTACCCAAAAAACCATTGTTTTCACCCAATATATGCCTATTTCTAGAGGTCACCCCATTCAAGCAAAATGCTCTGAATATGTCTGTAACACAACAATCCAAGTCTTTTACAGCTGGTTAGAAGTTTGTAGGTGCTATAATGGTTGAGAAAATCAAATTCGTGTAAAATGTATAAAAATCCAAGATGGTCACTGTTACCATGGCAACCAGTACAAATTTCTATTTTTTTTAATGTTAAAATTGTTGACAAGTGTTTAGTATAATACCACAAGAGATGACTTAATGTGTGATTATGTTGAATTTGAAAAAGTGTCATTTTGGGTTTAAAGGGGCCTTCTTAAATACAATACATATAAATCGTAATAGAATTATAAGACAAGCATATAATCACACACACCACCCATACGAAATCAAAAGTTGCGATACCTGATCGCCCATTAAGCTGGGCTACACGTTCCGCTTATCCAATGGGGTCTGAAGAACTAAAGATGACTTTGGGCGAGGATTAAACATTAAAGGGGCGAGAACAATAAGAACACAAATCAAATCAAGGGACAACAAAACTGATTGAAACATAGACTAAAACAAGATGAATAGTTGACAGAACTACACAGAACATGCAGACACGTCCTCGCCCATGTCAAAAAAAAAAGAGAAAGTTGTCTGAATCATAGGTGCAATATGAGATCCCTCGTTGTTGATGAGGTCAAAAGGTCACCTACCAAGGTCAAAGATCATGTGAGGTCAAGTGTAAGATAGGCTGAAATGTAAAATTGACCTCAATTGAAAAGTTGAAGTTCAATTGGAACCAAACTTTATGGATATTACCACAGAAACCGTCATTTGTTTATGACATCAAAGGTCATGCAACAAGGAGGCCTATCATTCACAAACCACACTGGCAGGAGTCTAGTGGTCCGAGGACTGTGATGTATATTTTTTTTCTGTAGCGTATTCTTGAGCAACTTAACCGTTCTTAGCAACTTATATTGATATGCGAACTGAATTGACAATAGTCTCATTAACATGTCATGCATGCATACTATTGTCAAAAAACAAGAAACTTAAAGGGACATAATGGCATGAAAAAAAATGCCATTAATGAAAAGGACCCTACTGAAATCACTTCCACGAGTTCGAAAACAATTTGGATGTTTACATTCTGTAAAAACAGGAAGAGTTCCAGGGGGGGGGGGGGGAGGTGGCAGTTTGTGGCAATTTCTGGAACAGAAAAGCAAGGTGTTCACATCCCTGACAGAATTTACAGTGTATCTAGCCATGTTTGCCGACACCAATTCAAAAGCATTCAGACCGGGATTCAGGCATTGTACTTTAGGTTTGTAGTAAGATATTGATCTGGCAAGTAAAAGATGGATTAGCTGGGATTAGCACATATAAAATAGCAATGGTCTGTAAGCTTATGACAACATTGCTTTTCAAGTTTGGTAAATGCTGGCAGTAATGTCAGCATCCTTGTTCCAGAAATTGCCACAAACTGCCACCTCCCCCTGGAACTCTTCCTGTTTTTTACAGAATGTAAGCTTAGTTGTAACCAAATTTTTAAAATCCTGTTTTGTCCCCTTTACGAGGGTGGCCGATACACAGCAGTAGTGCTTTGTGAGGAATTATTGGAGCGAAAGATAATTGACCGGATGCCCTTCCTGACGTCAATCCAGTTTTCGGAGCTGGCGCCCTTGTAGGTAGATCTTCTTTTTCATTCTACAGGGGAACCAGCTACCCCCTCCTCATCAGATCAAAAACCCAATGGGGGTGTCGGTTTAGCCGCCGACAACTCGGCCCTGGGACAGGTAGTAGGTTAGGCCTAAAAAAAAAAAAATTGTTTGATTGGCGAAAAAAAGGGGAAACATTAAAAAACACTTAAAAAAAACTTTTTATGTTTTTTGTGTGCAAAAAAAAAAAGTTTTAAAAAACCACGTAAACAAATATTTTCATATGTGAGGGTTTTCCATCATGTTTACTGATATATGGTCATGAAAACGCTGAAATGCCAAAAACAGGAATTTAATGAGTATACTTCGGTACTCAAAGGATTGCAGGACATTCAAAATGACAAATAAAAAGATGTGTTACAGAAAAAGTGAAGATGTGCCATTTGTTTTTGTATGTGTGTCATTATATTTTGTGTTCTGGTATGTGAAACATTAAAAAAAAAAAAAATCCGCCTCCGTACCTTACCATTTTTTTTGCTTTGTTACGCCAATCAAACAATTTTTTTAGGCCTTACCAGGGCACCAGTAGCAGGTCCTCAAAGGAAACCTGACCATCCAAATTGTTTTCAAAATCATGGAAGTGATTTCAGTAAGGGTCCTTTTCATATGTCAAGTTTTTTTCATGCTGTTATTCCTTTTTTAAAGCAGCACTGGCAGTTACTTTTTCACAAAATATGAAATTTCTTCATTTGCTCACAAAGGATAGTGTAGGCCATCGGGCATTAATAAGCAGTGGCGTAAATTTCTTTTTGACATTGGGGGGGGATGGGGTTGATGAAAATTTATGAATGAAGTGGGTTTTACTGAAAAAATTCATTACTAGCACATGTGCGACCGACAGGAGGGCTAAAAATTTTGCCATTTAGAAGATAAAACGTTAAATATAATTGTAATTAGAACAAAATGCGCGCGAAGCGCGCCAAAATTTACCATTTTTAATATGAGGTTATTTTTGGTCAAAAACACATGAACGGGCATCAACAATGGGGGGGATGATCGTATTGACCACCCCCCCATCAAAATATTGGGGGATATATCCCCCCATCCCCCCCGGGATTTACGCCTATGTTAATAAGAGGCTAAAGACATCCAGGTAATTTATAGGCTAACTTTTAAGTTTGCCATAACTTTAATTGACAAATGTGTCTATTACATGAATACCATAGACTCGTACTCATTGATATTAAAACCATAAAGGTCACACACCGATCAAACAGGATGGATGGAGGGAATCAACTCTGTTGCACTTTTTAACAGCTTCTAATCATTTACTTAATTCTGCTAGCAGATATTAGCAATATGTTGTGTGTCACAAACCTGTCTTTGCAGTCTAGTATCATATCAAAGTTAACATCAGGCAGGCATGAAAAAACAGTGAAATATTCAAAGATTTCACAAGCTATACTTACAGATCCACATTCTTAAGTGCATTAGCCCCCGAATCCCGCAAATTGCCACATCTAGTGCAGCCCAACACTTGTTAGACAGCCCGGGAAAAACACAGGAAATGCGATTGGGTTGAATATGGTATGCCACCTGTAACCACATACCATGCAAGTCTTACCTGAAGGCTGCAAGTTCTACTGTTAGAAAACCTTCCAGTTGGCTGTAAATCTGAAAATTTCAAAGCAAATCTTGGTTCAGGATAATGTTTAACAGTTTCATAACAATCTGTATATTTGTGTGGTGAGTTGATCATTACTATGGGCATGAAGTAAGTCATTTTCTGCATATGGAAAAGCATGTGTTTTCAGCAGGGCTATTCAGATGTTTACTTCTGCAGATGATAGAAATCTACATATCACCTACATAAACATAAAACCAGTAATTACTTGCACAATAATAGATAAACCCTGGTTCATAAGCCAACTAATTATAGCACAAATTGCATTCAATCAGTTTCAGTTCTTACAGCTAGGTAAAAAAAAAACATGTTTTGGGAAAGATTCGGTTTGACACTAGGGGTTAGAGATAATTGACAGAATTATTTCTATTCTATTATAAAGTATTCAGAAAATTTCAAAAGAAAAAACAGCAAAATTACTTGGTTATTGGAAACTTAATTTTAAACAGACTGGAATGAAATAACAACACTGCAACAAGCAGTACACCGGCCTGCCGAAGAAGCAATTCTTAACGAAATACTATACCAGCATTGTGACCAGAACCTTGTTGCATTACGTTCACCTATTGGAGATGACTACACCTCTCAGTTATATGCTACTACTGGTAGCTGTTTTTCAATACTCCCCATCAATAATTAATTGAAAGTGCTCAAATCAGAATGATTTAACTAAGATGAAGCAGTTTAAATCACCTGATTTTTTTGGACTCGTGCAGGTTGGCCAGAACTGGTTGATTCGGGTACTTGCCGTTCGAGACCAATAGCAGCTGAATATTGCACAGAAAACACAAGTTGAATTTTATTTTATATCAGACACACCATTTCCAATGAATTGGTATTATTGTTGTGTCACCTGCAGGGATTTGCAGGAGGCACATACTAATACAAATTCTCTATGTCTGTCTGTGTGTGTATTCAAGTTTCGGTTAACGTTTTTCAAATTACTCATGCGTGAACACTATAAAGGCACTATCAATGATATGATAAATCAGAAAAACGAAAAAATCATCAAAAATCAGAGTTTTGCATATCTGGAACAAGAATGTGTATCAAAACATACCATGCAAGTGTTAAGACCAAGCGTAGCCAAATAAAGCCAAAATCAATTATTTTAGCCATAATTGTCTGTACGGACACTTTCTACAACACGTAAATGATTGGAGGTTTATATTTTTGAATATTGCTGTTTTCTTCCCTTTTTTCAATAAGAAAAATATCATTATGGGAATTCTACAGATTTGGCCTTCACTTTTAAGCTATTCCTGCAAATTTCAAATAAATTTCGAGTGAATCACTGATAGTGATTCCAATTGCCACCAAACCCAGGATATAGGTCAACCATAGACACTCGCATGTCATGGTAGGGTTAAAGATCACATACCAAGGTCAAAGGTCATTAGAGGTCAACTTGTGCAGAGAGTAATGGAAAGGTAGATCGCAAAAGTGGCAACACTACAGATTCAAGAACTGTTAGTAGTAACAAAAATGATATTGAAATGTAAATACACTGCATGGTATGCTGGTACTGTTGTGCTGCACAGAAAAGTACCCAACAGGACTCCTTAAGATGGTGTAGCTTGGCGAACTTCCATGAAATGGTATACAACAGGCATTTTCAGGAAATGGACAAGTTGAGAGGGTGCACTTTCTTAATTAGAAAACTGCTTTAAAGAGCTAACATAAGAGTTAGGAAGGGACAAAAAAAGGTTTAAAAATGGGCGTCACCACACAAGACTTCTGAGGCTTATGGCAGCCGAGTTAGTGGTGCATAACGATTCAAGCATGATAGTCTTTGGTCAGTGAAAGTTAGTTATTATCTGATGTTGCAAATAGGCCTACTAAGAGTTAAACATGATACGCATGGTGGGTAGGGGTGGGAGTAGGTTTGACCTGGAGGTAATACACAAACAGGTCTTAATGAACTCATTCCTCAGTGTATCCTTTGTAATTGTGCTTTTACTGTAAACTTATGTGGTCCAGTGGATACAACGACCGACTCATGACCCAAAGGTCCCGGGTTCGAGTCCCGCTGAGGCCAATGTGCTGCGCACTTGGGCAAGGCACTTTACCTCGCTTGCCTCTCTCCACCCAGGTGCAAAATGGGGAGCTGTTAGGAATATTGTCCATTGAGCATGCCCAAAGGTATGAGTATGCCTTGGGCATTTTGTAAGGCAGCTGACATATTCTAGTGGCACATTGTGAAAGGCGCTATCTAAATGTCAACATTTATTTTTTTTTTTTTTGGGTGTGTATGAGAGCAAAATCAATGCAATCAATAAGTTTAATTTCTCTATAAACAATTTGAAGTTTTTTAACAACAAAAAATAAGGCCATCCAAAAAAACTATAACAATGTATCTTGGCTATTTCATAAAGATTAAGAATAGTTTTATGTTATGATAATGCAAAAAGAAAGTGTATTCTTATACACTAAGTGAGGTTTGTAGTATTAACGCGAGTTCTGATTGGTCCTCAATAAGCCCCGCCCATAAACTATGACACAGTCGTACACCCCCCATAATACATGGGTGTGGTGGCTCGATCAAAGGAGAATTTCCCTGCCGGAACTACTTTTTATTTTAACGGCTATGCTTCTCAGAGCAAATTTGATTGACAGTCACTGTAATTTTTTTACCCTAGGTAAAATGAGGCGTTTATTTCTCTAAATAAAAATCGAAAGTATGACAAAAAATACGCGAAATATAACATTTTTGTATTAGCCCACCTATTTATTAGAAAAATTACATTTTGAATAAAACCCAGAAGCCTAAGTTATCTCATCGTCTGCTTGTTTTAGAAAACTTATACGTAAAATTATTTGTGAAATATAAATGGAAGAAAGTGACATTAATTTTGACTTGGGAGCCTTGAGTGGCATGGAGGATGATGGATTTCATGAACAGGAAGCAATAGAATGGGATGATTTGTCAGATGAAACTATCTCAAAGGTTATGGCTGTCCTCGAAAATATCGAGAACGGGTCAACTACCAGCGATACCAACATGATGGCCACCGCAGCCGACCCAGCGACACACGAAGCTCTGGCCCGCCTGAGCAGAAGCAAACCCGTAGGCGTAGGCTCGTTCATCATCTGTTACGACACTAAGGGAAGCAGATATTATCAAAATTGAGAGGAAAGGATGAACAAACTACCAAATCGGCCACCAATTGGTGCGGTTGTCCAGCATCTTAAAAGGTTGAAATAATACTTTACTTTAAATCTGTTTGAAAAACCCGGCACCCCTTTTGTTTACAAAACACGGTGCTGTGCGCTGAGGTGCTCACCAAGGGTTTTTAGCATGTGTGTTCGTGAGCAGCAAAAACGCTTGGGAACCGGCGTACGGGGACTACTTTCTTTAGCGTGCACGCCAGTGCTGTCTAAATCGAATACAATCAGCTGATTGCCACTTGTACCCTTGAAAGTGGAAAAATCGTAACTTGAAAAAAGCTATTTTATATAGAAATAAATAAAAGAAAGAGTTAGCTTACAATGTTCAAATAAAGTTCCATAATATAAACACATATTCAAAACAATTTTACTGAGAGAAAAAAATAAGAGTGAATGTAGGACACATGGGTGAAGTCAGCCAAAGCAAAGGCCGAAGGCTAAGGATTATTTTGTTTTGATAACAGTTATCAATTCTCCTACAATCGATAAGAATATTACTCAATATATCTTCAAAGTGTTGGGTTAAATCTTAGTACAAGTCGTGTTAAATCTTAGCATTTTTAGTAGGCAAAGATATCCTGGGCAAGATATATTTGATTCAGCTTAATGCAAAGTTTATACTTAAAGGCACCACCCGATCCTCGGTCTCGACCCCACCTTTAACACCATCAAGCCTACGATTTTGATACCATATTAGAAACATTTTATTTTATCATCTCGGTCTGCAAAATAGTTTGGCGGACTTCTTTCCCATTAATGATGCAAGCTTAAAATTGTTTTGTTTACGATGAGCAGGAAATAGTTTATACTGTACTCTATGAGCTATGCCCCACGGCGATCGCCGCCTCTTTATAAAATGGTTGTGTGTAATTAAAATAAATTTTGGAATTACGGTATGCTGGTGATCGCAACTTCCTTTTTGTTTGTTTGCTCGTAATCCACAAGTCATTGGTTATGGCTTTGTGGTGGTTGTCAGATTTGTCAGCTAGTGTTGGGCTGATCCGTGGCAGCGTGTATCCATGATCGGACGCTCCTAACAGGGCCCGCCCTATTGAGGCTGGGAGGATTGGGAACAGTCAGGGGTTTACACCCACTCTTATTCGACACTGACTGCGAGTGTACATGTACATGGACAGGTGGGAATCTCTGTACACGGGACCGCCGGCTCTTCTTTTTAACGTCCCCTCCGAAGGACGGATGCTTCTGATATCCATGTGCCCAATTCCAATGAACCATGGAGGAGAGCTTTATTATGTATGTGATCAATAGTTGTTATACAGATCAAATCCCAGAATTGATAGTACCGAAATAAATCCCAGCCACGTGCAACCGACCCCACCGGGATTCGAACCGGGAATTTTGATGGTTAAATTTGCGCGAGGGCAAGCACCCTACCTAACCCCCTACGGCCACGCTTCTCACATTCCTACTTCGCACTTCCTATAAAAATAGAGAAAAATATATGTTGTAATCCGTTGGGGCACCTTTTAGTAGGATCAGATTATGACATGTACCCACAGTAACCAAAAAAAAATGCACCAGAATGTTTCTTGGCATTTTCTGGTATAGTATAAGGTCAGTTTAATAATATTCAAAAGTTGCACAAAACGAAGTCCAGAAAGTGTTCAAACTAGATAAACAAACATGGCCGCCATCCGCCATTGAAAAACAGGTTAAATCCTCATATCTCTGGCCACTAAATAAGCTAAAAGGGAAAGCAGGATGTAGTCCTACTAATTTTAGAATAACAAAATCCATTAAAATGGGTTTATGAAGTTGAGATTCACCTTAAACTCAAAAATCCAATATGGCCGCCCTCCGCCATGTTGTGAAAAGTAAAAATTCTTGATCTCTGGTGCAGGATGGGCCAAAATGACAAACGAGGTGTCATTTCCTACTATTCTAGAATTAACAAAATCCATTAAAATGGGTTTATTAGTTGAGATATCATATTAGCTTAAATCCAATATGGCGCCATATGCCATGTGAAAAGTATGAATAATTCTTTCATCTCTGAATCAGATGGGCAAAAATGGAAAATAAGGTGTTATTTTTATTATTGGGGTATAAGAAATACATAAGATGGTTGTTATAAACGTATATTTAGTGAGCTATGTCTCAAAAATGTAGCATGTTGTATTTTGTCGGCTAGAATAAATCTATAACCATTTCAAAATATGGTTGGTTACAGTATAATTGTGTTAATTCTTCAAAAGTTCAAGTTTAGTAACAGAAATACAGTTTCACATATTCACATCATCACCAAAAATGTGCGAGAAAAATGTTGCAAACAGAGATCGACCACACTATTTTAAATTTATTTAGTCTTCAAGTCGTCAGAGGACTGGTTCTTGATCCATGTTTCACATGAATGTCCACAAGCTGTGGTGCATTCCATTCTTTCTTCAGATACTGTTTTCCTGAAGAACAATTGCATGAGATCATTTCCAATGGGACAACTCTGGGCAGGATTAAGATCCAGCCCAGTCAGTTGAATTTGACCATCAGTTTGCACATCAACTGCACGAGTGAGCGGTAAATAAGTTCTCCTAGAGTGGAGTTTTGCAGCGGAGGTTTTTGGTAGAAATCTTGTTCGAGGCGAAGAGCAGAAGAGAGTTAGAGCAAATCTACACTTTTCCATTGCATGTTCTATGAGGAGATCCTGAACTACTTTGCAAACTGATGTCTAAAAATCAAGAATATAGGACCTCGTCTCCGGCTGTCAGTACGATCTCGTGACCTCGAGTTGAGATCCCCCAAATCTAACATGGTCAACCATCAGAGATATTTATTCCTTCAACTGCCCACATCTTAATGCCCTTCCTGCTTATAATCATCAGGCCGGATTTTAAAAAAAAGGAGGTTTAATCGCAGCTTGGCACCAACCATCAGTGGTTTCTCCCCCAAAGATGTTAGTTTTAATGTTAATACCCTGGTATCCCTTTACCATAAAAAAGACTCCGGTTGCTGACCATTGAACAGGAACACATCATATCATTGCAACCTTCACTTTCTTGATTCAGGATCCATATTGGGAGTAACAAAGTACTCTGGAACCAAGCTCGGAGCACAGGGTCACAATGAATTACTTTGAACGAAATTGACTTCTTGCCAACCACAAAATTCATGAAGTAGATTGCCAACCTGAAAAGGCATGGGCAAACAGCAGATTAGAGTAAAAGTTTTCACTGAAAAGCACTTCAGAAGTTTTATATCATATACACATGTTTTCTTCTTGTCTGTGCAGACAGTAAAAGTAGTAAAGGTCAGTATAGCCCGCTTCTGCATAATGCGAGGATAGACGAAGATACATAGATCCGTGTCTTCGCCAATATTGATTTTTGACTTAAATTATGCCATGGGGACTGCCTATTTTGCTATATCAACATCTGCATCCCTTCTGCATAGATTACGTGGCGAGTTCTCTGTGGCACGGTTCACCATTAGTTTAGTGAGAGCCTGCTATCCAGATCATTTTAGTGAAATCTTATTTTCACCAGCACATAACCTGTTGTTGCTTTTGCTGTCTACCTAGTTTTGCGTTCCTAGTATTGCGATGTCAGTGTGTTGTCTTTGTGTGTAGTCACCAGTGGATCATTGACGACCATGGCAACTGCTTGATAGTGTCAAAACTGTGAAACATGCAAATCTCAATTTTTTTTTTACCTGGCCACACATGCTAAGGGACCAGAATGACTTGACAAAGCTTCAGGCCCCCAAAGTTTGAACAGCATCTCGCTTCAAGGAGAAGGAAAAGGCCTTGAGAAACTTGCACAGGGATAAATGCTGGTGAGGATTTCAATGAAAAAGATCTGTTCAAGTAGGCAAAGATTCAAAGTCACAAAGGAAAGCAAGCTCACTTTTCTAATACAGCTACAAACGGAAAGCTTAAATCAAGACCCTGGCATTTCATCGGCGATGTCAAGGTAACCGAGACCAAGCTCGGTTTTTTCCAAATTCCTGTTTAGTATCCCAATATGGAGAACTGTCTTTAGATAAGGTGCTTTGCAATGAAACTGTCACATATCCGCCCCATCCGTTTTAGCAAGCATATTTTATGTATATCAGCAGATAAGCACAATTCTGATGGTCATTTACGGAACATGTGTCCTTGTCAGAGGATGCTGCCCTTGAGACAGTGACAAGACTGATCCATGTTGTTGAGGGAGCTTCTTTTGTACATCGTTAGGAATGGACCAGAGAGAACCACGTATAGTTGAAATGCTGATGATATGCATCTTTCACAGATGACCATTATGGCAAATCATCCGGTGACTTCCATGGATAAACCGGTTGAACCAAATACACAAGACAGCACAGATGATGTCGCAAAACTAGGATCGCAAATAAGGTTATGACTATCAAAGACCCAATTTTGGGGAAAAGAGGAAATGCAGGATGGTATATAGCAAATACAGCAGTTGCCATGGCATAATCAAAACCCAAACTGGAAAAAGACACAGCTTGTTGATTGTACTTATCATATGAGCAAGAGCCACTGGCGCTGAATGACCTTTTCTTTGGTCGGACAGACACAAAAGAGAAGAAGAAAACATGTGTATGATATCAATCTCCTGAAGTGCTTATCAGTGATGACATTTACTCCTATCTGTTCTTTGCCAATGCATCTTCAAGTTGCGATACTACTTAAAGAAAATTTTAGGGTTCGGAAAAACTGTTTTTTCTCAAAGTCATAGTATGATAACCCCTGTGTTACGAGCTCTTCCAGAGTATTGTGTTTGACCAATATCGAACCTGAGTCGAAAGAAAGATAAAGGCTACAACCCAATTGTGTCCTTTTGGGGGGGGTTTTTCATGACCAACAATCAGTGCCTTGGAACATTACGCTACAGGTACCTTCTAAAAAAAAGTTTCCAGAACAGCTGTATGGACAGTCAGTGCTTAAAACATTTAGTTTAACCAGTCCTCAACTCAGATTTTAAGACATCAATGTGCTCTCACATCTTTAAGAAAAGCAACCAAGTTATGTATTTCTTAATTCTAACAATTATTATACAAAATAACACCATATTTGAACATTTTTGCGCCCATGTGGTACCAGAATAAAAGAATTTGTACTTTAAAACATGGGGGATGGCAGCCAATACTTGATTTAGTAGGTCAGGATAAAAAGAGGGGCATCAAAAAGGGTAGGAATACTGACTTCAGAATAACCGTTTAAATGGATTGTAATGCTATAATTAGTAGGACATGACTCTTGTTTTTCCTTATGTTGGCCCATCCGACGCAGAGCTACAAGATTTGTACTTTCCAACATGGGTGGATGGCAGCCATATTGGGAATTTAGAGGTCAAGATGATATCTGAACTTCATAATACCCATTTTTAATTGGCTTTTGTAATGCTAGAATTAGTAGGAAAGACATCTTGTTTGTCATTTTGGCCCATCCGTACCAGAGGATACAAGATTTGTACTTCAACATGGCGAATGGGCAGCCCATATTGGATTTTTAGAGGTCAAGATGATGATCTCAACTTCATAAACTGTTTTTAATGATTTGTTATGCTAGATTTAGTAGGAAATGACATCGTGTTTTTCCTTTTATCTCATTCATTGCCAGAGATATGAGGATTTATGATTTTCAAAATGGGCGGCTGGCGGCATTTTTTGTTTATGTCATAGTTTGATCACTTTCTGGGATTCGATTTTTTGTGCAACTTTTGTTATAAATTTAAGCTGACCTTATCTACCAAAAATGTCAAAAATCCTCTCTGTTTCAATTTTTTTGGGGGTCTGTGCTATCTTTACTCAACTACTTTTGACTGAGATTTTGTAACAGATCATTTTGGTGTTAGTCCTTTTTCTTGTAACGGCTCAGGCTAGCATCCCTAAATTCAGCAAAGAGTTGAGATGTTACCTTGCAGTAATCTTTGCTCCCTTCTCCGCAGTTCTAACGCAGAAGGAGAAAGCTAGATGGCAAAGAATTTCAAAAAAATGCCCTGTGCGGTATCGGCAGTGCTCTCACTGTTCATTACTTCACAGCCCCAGACCACCGTCAGCTCAACTCATTTAGGGGTCTGAATTTAAGCTGTCAACATGGGTTTTTGGTTGGCTGGTTGAAGCGAGAGGGGAAAGATTGTACCAAGAGTTACACCCCAATTATCAAGGGGATCTCAGGTTCTTATGTCTTCTGGTGTATTTGGTGTGGACACTCCAGACAAGCTGTTAAGCTGTTGTGGTTTAACACTCAATTTTACTTTCTGCAAGAAGAGAGGAGAAGATTGGACTATCTGCCACCCATTCATTTGAGTCAGGGATGGGATTCAGCAGGTAGAGAGTAGTACAAATGAAGTAGCAACGAGCATCAAAAATCCTTGGGATTTCAGAACACCAATGACCCCAAAATGAAGTGTATTCCACTGGAGGTGATTTGTGCCCTGTCGCAGCCAAAGCCTGTACTCTTGAGAAGTGCAATTCCAGGCTCACAGTTGTTATAATCAACGGCCAGCTACCAATGTTGATGGAGTATGTTCTACATGGTACCAGGCTATCCCTTGGTGTGAACAATCTCCGCAGCATGATGTCAAAACGATCCACAGGGCAGGTTTGAGCCAGCGGTACACCAATCATTGCATTTTTTTTTTAACTTTTTTAGATCCACGGTCATCACCAACCTCATCAACAGTGGGATTTGATGCTGACCATCAGTATGCCTATCGTCACAGGAGCTCCCTCTAGCGTAACTCTACTGGCCATGATGCCTGGTGAGATTCTAAGGGTGGGTAGGGCAGATGCTCTCACCTTGTCGCTGCAGCAGAAGTAAGGCAGGAACAGCCACAGCCGAACCACACACTAAGTCTAAGCCTTAATATTCCATCGCAGGAATCAGGCCTAGACCTCAAGACCAATCAGTTTTTGCCATAGGACTCTTCTCCAATTGCTCTCTTTCAATTGGAACAATTAACGTGTGCACATGTTGACTGCTGACTGGTGGATTTGTTTCAAGAATTTAATTTTGACCGTTCACAATTGTTTGAAAGATTAATATTTTGAAACTTAATTTAAAATTGACAGACCTCAAAATTTTTACAAAAGATGCATTTTGGATGCATTTAATTTCACTATTAATATAAGAAATTGAGAACAATGTTGATAGTATTTTTTATTTAATCTATTCTTAATTTTCAGTTTCGTTTGATATTTTATGTTGTAATTAAAGACAATCTTTTAGAAATGTTATTTAGGAAAACGTTCCACAGATTACAATTTGCCACTACAAATTTCCAAATGCATGTGTCTTTTCTCCACGTCACGATTATTTCTTAAAATATATTACTTTAAGCTTTAAAAAAACAATTGCTATCCAAAATATGTCATTTTTAATAGTTAGCTATTTTCATATAGGCCAACCACATTGTCATTGAGACACATCCTAAAGGTTCAGCTTATGTTTGATACTTTTAAAAATTTGAAATTGCAAAGAAAAAAATGTAAATATTGTTAACAAGATCAAACTGAAAGTGTTCCAGATAGCTATGTCATTACTTGGTACTACACTTTGTCATGTTAGTACTAAAGTAGGCCTATAATATTATTTACTTCAGCTTCAGGTATACTTACAAAGACAGGCAAATCAAAATTTCTGGTTTCAAAAGAAAACATCCTACATTTTCATTGTGTAGCACAGACTAAATTTTGAATTTTTTGTGGCACAGCATTTCAAAACATTCACCTATATATAACTCGTTCCTGGTATTTTTTATTATTAACCACAAAATTTACAGCAGCGGGCTTTCAGTTTTTAAGGACATCCTTGGCGCACCTTTTAATTTTGACAAAGTTTTTTTTATGTTAAAATAATATTTGGTTATTTACAAAAAACCAACTTAGTGAATTCTAACCAATCTTTTATCCAAAAGATCGGCGATTGATTGAATATAATGACTTCACATGGAGATGACATGTAGGCTATCATGATCATGGCTATTCTTGCGCCACATCAGAACAAGACATGCACACGTCGTAGAGCAGAGTCCTGTCCCGTTGACCAGCCCTAGACTGGGACTGGGATGTATAAAACATTACATTACCTTTTTAGTACGCCAAAAATTGCAGACATACCTTGATAATATCGATAAACTGTTCATGGCAGTGTCTAAAATTGATGCCTTCACCATGTTCACCGTGCTATCAACAGAGATTGTTACCATGTTTAACTTTGATACTTACGTAGCCTGACCATGCCTGTTGATTCACACAGTCAGATGCATGGACGTGTCGGTGAAGCCTCACAAATCATCTTGTTCGCCGATACCGCTGAGAACCTGCACCTTTATTTTGACGTGTTATATCCAGATCTTTATGTTCGACAGATAAAAATGTATTAAACATGAGAAAAACACTTGTGTTTGTTATTTCATCCAATTTGTGCCGTTCCGACAGACAAATCTTCTCAACAGTTTTCCTGGGTTCAACCAACATTCATGCATCATTGAAAAAGTTTCAAACTGCATCACAGTAAAAACAACAAAACAAAATTGCTACGCGCATACCATATTTGGTAACGGCTGTTCGATTATTGTTTACGGGGTGATTATAGTGGCGTATCAAGTGGGACCAGGTTCTAATTTTAAAAAAAAATTATAAAAAATTAAAAAAGAACAAAAATAAAACTGTTTAAGAATGACAATAAAATACGATCTATACCTGTTTTCCATTGCAATATGGCCTGATGATGCATGGGCTGTACCATATTTTTTCGTCGTGAATGGCCGCCTACGTCAACCATTCATGACTCAAAATATGGTACAGCCCATACATCATCAGGCCATATTGCAAAGGAAAACAGGTATAGATCGTATTTTATTCTCTAATTTGTGTACGAATAGACTGATTATAAATGTTGTGATTAGAATTACCAAAAAAGAAATATAATGCATTTTATGTTTGTCTTGTAAAATGTTTGATATATAAGTAACCTCAAATGTGTTGAGGCCATTAAATTCTAATACCTTACCTTGCCTTAAAATTTGATTGCTGATAAAGTCCCCAAATTTTATGAGATTTTTTGTGATTCTTGCAAAAACATTAACAAAGAATACTTTAACACACAGAACAACAGAAGCCAAATATTTCCCACCTATTTATTGCTGATGAAAGTATATATTGGCTAAAATTCTTCGTAACAACAATGTTCGTATTTGTAATATGGTAATGTAATCTGTTAATGCATCTTCATTGGTAACAATATCTACCTGTATTGAGGTTGGAATATATGGACAGTATTTTCTTGGTGACCTATTTCTTTGCTGTTTGTTGTAAACAAATATCTCCTTACAAGAAAAGAATGCTGAACACAAACATTGCTCTGTCAACAAAGTGTATCTCAAGATATGAAGTTCCTCATTGCAAATGGTAGACGAGCAAACCGGATAAACTTGTGGACAGATCCATGGATTTCACACACTCTTAAAAAAATAAAAGAGCCAAGTATATTTGGATGGTTTGTGGTATAAATACTGTTAAAGTAGCCTCCATTTTGTTATTCAAAATACTATTTTATTTTATGTGAGAAAGATTTCCTACAGGAAGAGTACTTTATTATGGAAAAGAAAAATGGAATTCTCCTAGTTTTATATTGAGAGCAGGCCAGATGTTGTTTACAAGATAGCGATTAAAGGCACTATCAGTGATTTGCCAAATCAGAAAATTGAAAAAAATCATCCAAAATCAGATTTTTGCATGTCTGCAACAAGTATAGGTATCCTAACATACCCTACAAATGATAGGACCATAAGCACCCTAATAAGGACAAAATCTGATATTTTAGGCATTAGTGTCCGTTCGGACACTTCCTACAACACGTAATTGAATGGAGATTTGGATCTTTGAACACTGCCGTTTTCTTCCTTTTCTGTCAATTCTTTAGTTGGACAAAGTAACTTATGAGAATTCTACAGGCTTGTCCTTCACTTTTAAGCTATTCCTGCAAATTTCACATATTTTGATTCTTTCGGATAAATCACTGATAGTGTCTTTAAGCTAAGTATTATAAATAGCCTGGGGTTTTTCCATCTGCTGTGTGTTGCAAACAACTGAGATTACAAAATAGATAGTTTCCCATGATGTCATTAATGTAAGATGATGCAACACAGATGATGTTATTTATGTGAGATCCAATTTGACTTTGTTAGGCTATGTTTTTGCATGATGATGTTGTAATATCTATTTTAAGTATTGGGAAATACTACTTGTGAAATACTTTTAGGAGTTGGCAAGTTGGCCAGTAGAATTTATCTCCAGAGATGGTAGATTGATGCAGTACCAGAGCTGATATTTTGGATATTATGGCAGCTTGAAAGCTGAACAGTGTCTGCTGTCATTTTTTTCAAGCCAAAAGAGCTAAAGTTTTTGAAATAAAAACCAGTTAGTGGTCCTAAATGTGGACATTTGTGACAGACTTTTGGTGGTATAGCACTTGGATTATTGTACTGCAGAATATTAGTGTGGATAATTATTAATCTTTCCCTGGAGATAGCCAGCGCATACAAGTGTTGAAAAAACCCATGTGCACTTGGCCAGATTCGAACCGGCTACCTCAGTATTACTAGCCCGGTGCTCTAACCAACTGAGCTATCAAGACTGGGTTGGTAAAGGAGCGATAGATTATGCCTGACTGCATGGAAATTTGAAGAAGGAAATTGTCTCCAAGCGTTGTGTTGAGAAAGGCTTTTCGGAGTCAGTTGCAAGTAGAATCGCTCAATGCAGAAGGCAGAGTACAAGAAACACATACAATGTGAAACTCTGACTGTTCTATCGTTGGTGTGACGAACAATCTATTGATCCCTTTGAAGCATCTTCAGGTTGCAATTTTTCTTGAGTATCTTTTTCAGGTTAAAAAGCTTCAGCCCTCAACTATTGCTGGTTATTGAGCAGCGATATCGGCTGTACATCAGGGTTGGGAGAATGATTCAGTGAGTTCAAGTGAGGCTCTCTCGAGGCTGATTAGGAGTTTTTTAACAGAGAGACCCCACAACCCACCCAAACTCTTCTCCCCACATGGAGTCTTCCCCTTGTTTTGTGTAGACTTAATCAAGCACCTTTTGAACCCTTGGACAAGAGCCATCTCAAATTTTTGACTATGAAGACTGTTTTTCTCCTGGCAGTGTTATGATGTTTCATAGACGTCAAAGGTCAGAAATACCTTTTAAACACAAACAAATGAGCCTTGTGCACAAGTGATCTGAATTTTATATAATAAAACAGATTTAATGATTTTTAATTGGTTTGGTTCAAGAATTTGGTATGTCCCAAAACAATATTACATACATAGTAAAATTACACACAATTTATAAGATTGATACTTAATGTCCAAAAGAAGCTTTGCAGTTCAACGTTGGTATGTCCTCACAGCGAAGACTCCAAAATGACAGTATGGAAAGTCACACTTAAAAAAATCTTTAGGTAATATATTCCATGGGAATCTTCTCAGTCCTGAAGGTAATCTTGTCCAGCAGTTCAAGACGACAAGGTTGAATAATATTCCACAGTATATCAGTCCAAGATAATCACCACGATTTCTATCTGTCCACAATTTGGAATCCTATTTTGATTCCCAGCACTTTTGGCTTCAATGACGACAGTAGAATAATTATAGCACCTTGCTCACGTGCAATTGAAAATATAATAAATCCTGACAACAAGTACAGGTCTGCAATTATTGCAGATCAAAACTAGCTATAGCTTCTAGCTACTCTGGCTGCTGGCCAATCTAACCTCTTGTAACTCTGCTTTATACAATCATTTCACAAAGTTCCCAAGTCTTAAAATAGATATTACCACAGCATCGTGCATAAACATAACCTAGCACTGTCTAATCAGATTTCACAAAAATTACATCATCTAAATTGCATCATTTCATATTTATAACTGGGGAATTCCCAAATCATGTAAGATGTTTTGATCTTAAAGCATAAACAAGTTGACTCAGTTTCTAAGTTTACATCTTGGGGAATTCCCATTCACTTCTCTTGCACAATCTATCTAGTAAATAACAGGTGCATTTTGCACAAACAACACTAGGGAATCCCCTGCTCTTTTTTATCATAAAGTACTTTTCCTGTGAGAAATCTTTTTCTCAATAAAATTGAAAATCAAATGAATATCTTTAATCAGAAAAATGGAGGCTATATAACAGCAGTTACTTCTGGATGTCATGTAGGAGATTTACATGCACTTTCTATGGATAAAGGTCATTTACGTTGGGAACCATATGGAGCTAGACTTACTCCAAGGTTAGGCTATTTGGTGAAGAATGAATCTATGGCACACACAGCAAAACCAGTTTTTATTCCCAAGTTTGGCTCCTATGCTACAGAAGAGAAAGATATTAAACAGTGCCCCATAAGAGCTCTAGAAATTTATGTGAAGACTACAAAGCCTCTAAAGGGAAAGGAGAAACAGCTCTTTTTATCTTCTACCAAAATCACAAGGCAATATCTAAAGAGAGAATGTCTAATTGGATAACTGATACAATTAAATTAGCATATGAAAATGCCAAAGAAGCAGATTTGAGGTTACATGCACATTTAACCCGAAGTGTCTCCTCTTAATGGGACTATTCCAAGAGCGTTCCATTGAGTAATATTTTTACCAGCAGCTTTTTGGGTCAGAGGGACCACTTTTACTAGTTTTTTTTATCTCATGTGTTCTGAGTAAGGAATGAGTTTTTGTTAGGGTGGTTCTTTAAGCAGAACCTTCTTTTTTTTTAGGAAAGGAAGATTAAAATAGTCACAAGAATTGACCAATTGCCCACCTGATATTACGGCTGTCATATTTTTGACCATCTGGTGACCTATATTCCCACCCACCTAAATATTTTTTATTTAAAGTATGTGGAATATCTAACTCTTAAATTATTGGACCTATTGGGAATTTTAAACATCTCTCTTTTAGGAATGTCATGATGAAATACAGAAACTGAAAGTGGGAATTATGCTGGCATCAGTAGCCATCCTATGATGCTACCTATACCTTGTTAAAAGTTTCTTTAACAAAACAATCATACAACTCAGTATTTACCTCTAGGGGGTGTATTGAGTCCTCCCACAATGCACTGGTTTGGGAAATTTCACTTCAATAAGGTCATGTGATTCCCACAAAAAATCCTATTCTTACACATAATAAACTCCAACTTTTTACACTCATAATAGCCCACAAGGTGCTAGTTAAGGCCATTTTTTTGTGTGATTATGAAATCAGGCACTTCAATCATCATCTGTTACGTATTCGGTGACGAAACCGCTGCATTTATGTGGGTCTCGCCAACTCTAAAGATTCTTCTCCAAAAACAAAAGCCTATCACAAAATAATGCTGGAACAGATTCAGCCATCCTTTAAATATATTATTGCATGACATCTTTCCTCTTATATACCCTTGAACGGTATTGGTATAAACATGATCAACTTTTTCATTTATGGCAAAATATCCATCGATAGGTGATTTCAAGAAGCTGTCCAATTTGCTGCTGCACTGTGCGTGTCCCATTGAAAGCACATGCTAATTAAGCTTTGGCAATCGGCACCACTTTCGGAGGTCTCCGTAAACACCCGAAATATAGATTTATGAACGAAAAGTGGAAACCGTTAGCTGTGATTGTCTGGATCGCTTTGCCGATTGGATTTCGGGGAAGTTCAGATGATCAGCTTCTTAGCCATCTTTGATATTTCCAAATCCATCGAGTGGATCAAGAGCTATTGTTTTTTGAAGTTTTTAACAGTCATTTTCAGTACAAAGTGTGTAATTTTTGCAATGATATCAAGGTATGCACAATTCTTTACAAACGTAAGAAAAACATATTTTTTCCCAGAGTAATTTGGTGTGAATTTGCAATGGACAAAATAAGAAATTTAGGTGTAACATTCTTCGCCATTGGCATTGTATAGAGGCCTTACGCCTGTTGATAGTGAATAACGCTTCCGGTTTAGCTTTTGTGCGCATGTCAAGAGTCCTTTTGGCCGAATGTGGTTGTTCTACAACATTTCTAAGCAAATTGACCTTTAGATGACCTTTGACCAGCGGGGTTACTTTAAAACCCCAATTACCCTCAGACTGATGTTCCCCAGCCATATGACAAATATCAGCTCCAAACGTAAGTTCCCGCGTGTGTGTGACGTTTGACCTGTGTGGGGGGGCCTTTGACCTCAGCATTGTCATGTGCTCAGGTCAAGAATACTTTTGACCAAATTTGGTTGTTCTAGGGCATTTCTCAGCAAATCGACCTATAGATGACCTTTGACCTGCAGGGGCACTCGAAAGCCTGATAACTGCCCTCCGACTGTTGTTACCGACCCACGTGCCAAATATCAGCTCCATACGTCAAAGCACAACGAAACGCATAGCTAGACATAGAGACAGACAACTCTTTGTTTTTAGTACCATATAATCCAGGATACAGACTCATTGATAACTAATATCAACCTTGTTTTATTAGATATACAGTGTTTTCAATGGTTTCTAGACCAGTTTTTTATACTGATTCTGAATCCGATGGATGCCAGACGAGAAACCTTGAGCATTTTTGTAGAAATGCAAAAAATCAAAATGGCCACCAAAACATTCATATGTTGTTCAATTAAAAGTTGTAATTTTTTAGCCTGTCTCGTTTTAAAAAAGATTCAAGGTGACCTATTTATATATGATTCTGTAACCACACAATCAATTAATTCAATATGACTGCCAATACAAGAAAGTGTCCGATCGTGATCTACTTTTAATTGCAGTTTGTTAATTTGGTATTTACCTTAGTGTTTTGAAAGTCAATATCAATATCAATATCAAACTTTATTTTTCAATACCATCGTACAGCAACAAAAGGCAGACATTTAAAAAACAAACATGATATTGAGGACATAATCAAAAGGCCAATAAAACCTGAAGCGACCATGCCCTAAGCTTAGAGTTTCAATTACCAAAACAAACATATTACAATTCTACACAAAAACAACAACAAATGCACATGACATGCTCCGAAAACGAAATCATTTATAATTGGAAATTAAACTTGATTTTAATCGACTTCTGAAGTGTTTCGTATTATTGCATTGCTTTATATTGTTGTCAAGAGAGTTCCAAAAGGTTGGTCCACAATTTCTAGTAGCACGATTACAGAACAATTTCTTCATTTTAGTAATTTGATAGTCCTGGGCATTTCTTGTTGGATAATTGTGTGGAATCTTATAATTGTCAAGATAATTGTCAAGAAATGAATTAAAATCATAAGAAATATTTTTCAAAAATATGATTATAAATTCATTCATTTTATAGCGTCCAAGCAAGATGGCTTCCGTAACTTCTAAAAGGCCTAGGAATGCTATAATGTGTCTAACCTAGTACTGTAATGTTTGTGTAAGTCAATGAGATCAGTTTACATATCATTAGGTAATCAGAGCAAATGATACATGTAAGATTCCATCCAAGATGGGTGTCCAACATGGCTGGAAATGGCACTTACTAAGCGGTGAAAAATCCGATCACAGTAATAGTCTAGAGATATGTGTCTCCTTGGTTTTAGTAGGTTTTAGGCATCCTTTGGCATCCATATTGGGATATTGATGAATAACAACTCAAAGACGCTTAAGATAGCCTTACTGGGATTTTTGGAAGTGATAATCCAACTAAAAACAATAAAAAATATATATTAGCGTACAGAGTGAATGAATTACTGGCCTTTACTGACATTTGCAGCCATATTGAACGCTCCTCTCGGATGCCATCTTGCAGATATCAATCACTTTGATAAAGTTATGATATCCTAACTGCTCTGAATGAGTTATAGTGACATTCACATACATTACAGCTCTTGGCTATATGTAGTAATGAATTTTGCCATTTTGGAGCTATCTTGAATGGTTTAGTGATTTGATTGATTATCAAATTATTGAAAGCTATTCATGATAGTCTCAATCAACATATTGATTGCTAAAGCATAAGTATATATACCAAGTTACCATTCTACGGTCAAAAGTAGATAAATATCAGACTATTTGTTGTATTGGCGGCCATATCGAATTCCTCAATTAGATGGTTAATGAATCATACTTTAATTGGTCACAATGGATGTTTTGATTGGACAAGCAAAAAAAATTACAACTTTTGAGCAACTAACAAATGAGTTTTTAGTATTTTGGTGGCCATTTTGGATTTTTGTGTTTCTTTGAAAATGCTCAAGGTTTTTCATCTGGCATCCATCGGATTCAGATTCAGCAGGAAAAACTGGTCTAGAAACTGTTGAAAAATATTATATATAATATAACAAGGTCACATGGTCTGTAGTCTGGACTAATATATGGATTGATTAAAAGTCATTCAATTTACCCATATTTAGGAAAAAAGTGTAAATTACAGTCAAAAAGAGTGTGAAACTAGTACTGGTTACATATATAGATGATGTTACAGAGATGATAATATGAATATGTGGAATTTTGTACATAAATGCTTAAAAAAATTAAAGGTGCCCATTGTAATCATTACGTTGGCAAGTAGTCCATATTATGCAATAATACTGTTTCAGTATAAAATCTAGAAAAGTGCTTACACAGGAAGATATATGGAACATATGAAAAAAAAAATTTGAAGTCTATATCTTATGTGGTTTTGAAGATATAAGTTATTATGTACATAAAAAATCTGTTTTGATGGTGCCATGAGAAAATAAAGAAAATAGAAAACTTGACCTTTGGTCTCCCAATTGCCTCAATGTACAAGTACTAAAATTTACTAAAATTGAAATATCTCTGTAACCGTTGATCCGATTTTGAAAGTTCAAAGTGTTCCGTGCTGCTGTGGATTATTTCTATCAATTGGTGAAGATTTTAAACCTCTGGAATTTTACTCAAGCATGGGATTACGTACGGGTCAGTGTGATACTTAATGACCTTTCACCAAACATCAATTTCTCGGCTATAAAGTGACTGGTTATTTCAAAACTGGATTTTTTGGGAAGATTAGGACCATACCTCTTCAATAAAAATGAAAAAGTCATCTGATGAAGGCTGATTTTTTCAGCTACAGAGCATCAAAGATTTGCACGCCTAGTTTGAAATGTTACTAGAAATTAAAATTGCAGAATTTCCCCCAAACCCTCAGAAATTGTACAAAAATAGCACAGACAAAATCTTACCACCCAAATGGTTTGTTACTAGTCCATACATTATGATTAATTTCCAATTTCATTTAAGACACAACTTACCAACATTTTGTGACTCCTCATTTAGGCAAAGGGCCAGATTTTGGACGCCAACACTGTCTCGGCACTGACATCGTCTGCTACACCTAGTTTTTTTAGTGGTGTGATTCCTGAAGAGACTGGAAAATTTCTGAAGACACATATTTTCATAATATTGAATGTTATTCTATTAGTACGAGCCATTATAGCCAAAATATAGAGACCAGAAATGAGTAAAAAATGCTCTGCAGCAATGTTCTTATTTTTTGCTATCTGCCGAAGATAGCACATTTTGTGAAAGAAAAGATCTGGTTCAGAAGGATGGCAGAGGAAGCACTACAAAAGACCCGATATGGCTTTTACAACTCTGAAGTCAGAGTACTTAAAGAGACATGAGGACATTTTCAGAAAGAAGCGCCACCAATTTTTTTCGAACCCTGTTTTTTGCATATTTGAAATGCTTACCAATGTATTAGATCACACCTGAAGTGAATAATCCGAATACGCCGTCTTTATGTAATAAAATAACAATTTAGTAATTTCTGTCATGCACAACAGAAATTCAGAGCATGGTTTTCTATAGGGACGATTACGATAGCAAGCAAGTTCAAAACAAGGTTTTGTGGTTTTCTTTTGTACTTATCTGTCCAATAAACTTTCGAAACATTCTCAGTAGGTGGTCTACGACCGATCCAGTGCAATTTGAGAGAAATTTGTATCCTCAAAAAAATCATCTCCTGTCACTTTAATTCACATGAAATGAGCAAATTCTATCAAAGTGGCATTTAAACGCACCAATTTACATGAAACAAGTGCTTTTTAAAAGATATCCACCCAATTCACACGCATTGGGCGGATTCCAGCAGAAGAGAGAGAGAGACCTAAAAATCAACCAATTCAGTTAAATTGGGTGTATTTCACCCAAAATGGCCTAAAAAGCACCAAATTATGCAATTTTTAGTAATTTTTGGTGAATATTAACAAATCCCTGCACAATTTTCTTCTGTAATTAACTCACTGAAATAGAATTCTAATCAATCACATCACATCACATCATGGATAGAAGTGTGTGCTGCCATTAAGACACACGGTAGTGTGTCCACCAAGTTTTAAAAATAAAACCCCCCAAAATAAGAAAAAACAGCAAAAAACCCCATTAGAACGTCCATGATACAAGCGACACACACCATGAGTATATTAACAGAAACAGACTTCCCTTTGTTTGACGTGTGTTTGATGAGTAAAACCACTAGGTGGGAGTATTGTTAACAATCGTTTAACTACTCGTAAGGCCAAAAAAAAAAATGGTTTGTCTCAAAGCTGACGCGCGCGTTTGTAAATTTCGCCGAAAATTGAAAAAAAGTTATGCGGAACTTTTTTTTATTTTTTATTTTCAAAAAAAAAGTCATGAACTCCAAATTTTTGTTGAAAACTGAAATTGTGAAAATGCACGATTCACGCAATCTGCGACTCTCGGCGGTGAACTGACTATTTTTACGTTGACGTGAGTGTTTTTTTTTTTTTTTTTTTTGAGCAAGATATGAATTAAGACAACGGAAACGACAGGTTAGTAATGCTTTAAAACGGTAATTTATAACGATTATTAGTGGCAAATGTGAAACTTAAAAAACGGTCTCACAGACCTACAGCCTTTATTACGAAATGAATATTGACAAAATTTAGTACATGATTTCTATTTATCCTCATGATGTGCCTTTTACTGCTAACATTGAAAATAATTGACTTCATACAAAGAAAATGATGTTTAACAGAATTCTTTTGTTCAACATCACTAATGACCCCTCACTAGCATATACAAAAATTTGCGTTTTATGTTACAAGCTTCCTTCATGGCGCAGCGGTCTAAGCGATAGACACTATTGATTTTACTTTTGGATAGTCTGTTGTTGTCAGTTCGAGTCCGCCCACCACTTTCAGCATTTTAAAATTATGCTAGTATTCAGTTCTGGTGATCATTCTCTTTAATTTTGGGTATGTATGTAGGCCACCCTGACCAATTGAAACAGAATGGAAGTATATGTAATTGTTAGTATTCAGTTATTGTCAGGATAGATCAAGGTTTTCAGTTCGATTTACATTGAAATGAATATTCATAACAATAAATAAGCTGTCTTTTGAAGTATTTCGTAAAAAATATATATCTAAAAAAGTACTACATTGGACGGAAAATGAGACAATTATTATTAAAATCCGGTGATTTTCACCAATTTGAACTGAAAAATTAATATCACACGGAAAACTTCTGCTGTCTATTGTATGAGAAGCTGCTTCATTTTTTCATACTAGAGACAAACTAGTTAAAAATTTATCAAGGAAAACGAGCATTACAATGCTCCTACACAAAAGTGTAAGCGGCCGTAAAAGCACACAAAGCTACAATGTAATTCATTGCATTGTCAGAGCTCCTACATGAAAACTATCGATTCATAAATACAACATCTAAATTTCTTTGAAACTTTTCTTGGGGGTTTCAAGGGAATATAATTCACCCGAATATTCTGAGCATCCTTTGATGGCCCACTGGTCAAGCCAAGGAAATTATTGACTTTTATTTGGGTGTTCAGTCGGTTCGAGTTTGGTCGAGCCTACCATTTTCGACTTATTAACTAATGTTGTTATATAGTTAAGTCTCAGTTGGTGCTATCATTCTTTTTAGTTGAGATGACAGATTTCATGATATAAAGTCGAAATTCAAGTACTGAAAGTACAGATTTTTATTGAGATTTTCATTTAATACCATCGTAAACAACTTCATGGCATCGTTCATATAATTCACACATTCCTTGCACAAAATGTAGTGAATCATGTGTAGACGTGTATTCTGTTTACAAATAAGTATATTACAAATATGTTCTCTAACAAAAAGATGTCCTCTGGCTAGATCGTGTTGCGTACACTCCCGTAAGATTTTACAGGTATTTCATATAAATTGAATTCAAATTTTTATGCCAATAGCCCATTATGGTATTGAAAAATTCATTCGCTGTATCGGTTAGTAAATTTTACCTGTTCAGACATTAATGTTCATATTTTGCAGAGATGCCATTTTTCATGAAAAAGCCATGGATTCTGCACTTTTGCTTGCCAAATTTAGTAATTTTAGTTATTTTCAGCCTGTTGGGGGTTTTCAGGGTTCTTTTGTGCACTTTTCCAGGGGTTTTCACCAGTTAAAAGGTTTCTGAGTGATGCTAAGTGGCATCTTTATAAATTTATAAGTTTATATCGTAGAAATTAAAATACGTCTTACTAAATTCAAAACAGCAACTCATTTCTTTTCAAATATAAAATAGCAGTGTACAACGTATCTGGTTGTATCTAATCACAAAAAGAGATAAAAATACACTTCCGCAATTTTATGCCCTTTTTAATTCTATTTTTTTGTGAAAAAGGCCTAAAATTGCAGAAACTTTAAAATATGAAACTGAAGATGGAGATATAAATGTCAAAAAACACACTAAAAGTTTTATTCTCCAAGTATAATAAATTTATATAAAATCTCAATTTTGATAGCTATTCGATGTTCACAAAAATAAAGGAAATCTACCAAAAAACGTTGGCAACGTAAAAAACCACCAAGTTTTTAAAAGAGTACGAGCCATATAAAGTTAATAAATGTAAAGAGAGCACCAAGTATACTCAAGTGCATCTGCCCCATTTGCCAAACTTGGTGTGATTCCTTAAAGGTGCATTTCGTGATTTCAGCACCTTCTGTTTTATTCATTGATCACTGGATATGCTTGAGAAAAGCTTATTCCCAAAATTTGAGCTGATCCCGATCTTGCGGTTTTGTGTTATGAACAATTGCTCGTTTCCCACGGTCCCATAGGCTACTGTGCTGTAATTTCTGTCCGTTTACGGACAGAAAATACAAAATTGCGAATTTCTTACAGATGCGACCAAATTTGCAAGTAAGATTGGCCACACGTGGCCAAACTCTAACAAGAATGTAGCGTTTGGTTTTTTCAGTCCACCGCGGTTGAGTTTTTCAGTCCAGTCAGCCGGCATTGCAGATAAATCCTCTCCCCTTGCAATTTTTTCTATGAGCGAAATTAGTCTCGACCATTCCTTGTTAGCTCGATGTAAGCGTTTCTTAAGCCGCATGTATAGGTATCCCATATGTAGTAAGACTTGCTGTCCCCATTCAACCGATACCTCTTCCGAATCATGCTGCGCCTGGGAAGCTAATAATTCATGTTTGAAATACTAAAAAATCCAGAGAATAAAATTTGTGATAAGTCTTTGCACACAAATTTAAAACACCTAGAGGCACTCGACTGCATATGACACTAAGTAAAACATCATTGTATGCTGCTTACAATGTTGTTTCTAAGTTCGAAGAGAATCATAGTGTCCAGGAACTGCGAAATATCAATTGCTGGCCAGATGTAGTAATTGTGTCATGCAAGTCAGAAATATCACGCACAAACTTTGAGGTCAACATTTAATAACTGCTGCGATATCTGCTTTAAGTAATGTCCACTTTTAGAAGGAAGGCAACTTGTGGAAACGGTCCATCGTTGATCTCTCGAATTGCAGATCTGCACAAACCTGGAAGTGCCTTTTCATGTCTTCAGGTGACGTTAACGGTTACAGGCCTCTGCAGTTCTGGACTTCACCCTGCGGTGCCTCGATCTGGTGCATGTGAGCTAAAATATGAAGAAAACAAGCAAATCGAATTATAATGTTAAGCCAAACCCACTACTGATCATGTAGGCAACATTAATATACACTAGTAATCAATTGTGCGACTAATAAACCAGGTTCAAAGCATACTGCAATCTACTATTCTGGACTAGTTATGTTAGTCTCATGTGCAAGTGAGGCATGAACAGGTTAAATTCGTGTAGTTTCCCTGAAAAGAGACAAATCCTTAATTCCTTTCCGGACTGTAAATTACCAACATTCCCCATAACGTGAACATACAGTATAAAATGCACACACTTATACAAGATATTTTTTCAATGATAAAATAACCTTTATAGAGAGGATACCGGCGAAGAGCAATCGCCGCGGCGCCGTGCAATCAATGAAATAAAAAATAAGCTTACCCTTTAAATCAGGCCTGTTTTGTGTTTTTTTCATACATGTCCCGACAACCATACGTAGACGATATTTTTTTTTCACAAAGAGGACATTTGTAGTGGGTTTATCTTCTTCTTTGCCGCAGATTCTAGTCGGAACTTCTGGTTCTTCGTTTTCTTTCTCGTTTGTGTTCCCAACATTGTTTTTCCTCACCGCCACTCGCGCTGCTCCCCCATTCATGTGTCTGGCCCTAAAACCTCCGTTCCATCATCGTCAGTCCAATTAATTCTCGACAAGAAAGTTCCAGGGTCTAATTCTTCCCACTTTCACAAATTGGATCGCCTTTTGGCTAAAATTAGAAGCTTGAAAAGTCTATATCTTGTTTACTTCTGATATCGGAATCTTTCTGACCGAGGTCAGGTTATAAATGTCAACTATAATTCTACTGCGCAAGGGCGCCTTCCTGAAAGTAGCCGATGACCCGGAATTCATCTCTGCTCACAGCTAGGGTCGATCTCATTAGCATAATAAAAGGGAACTGGACCTTGTCTGACAAGCTGAATCGATCGGAGCCGCGGTTCCTATCTCTTTAGTTATTCTAGTCTCAGGGATTACTAAGGCTAACGGTTCAGATGATATAAAAATCTCAACATCTTTTAGGTAAGTCGGGGGGACGAGGCTGTGGATCACGAAATGCCCCTTTAAGACTGGCTATATTTTGGGTATTGATATCTTATTTGCTTTGGAGATCTCTGACCAAATACTGTAATGTACACACCATGGCTTTTAAGGTCCACATAACTCAGAATTGGTAAAAGCTACATGCTTTTTGATTAAATATTTGAAATATCCATACATGGAATATAGCTAGTGGTGGACTAGCGATGTGTCAAATTAATGGGTGCACCCTAAACAGATAGGGCACGGAGAGGTATAAGTATTCAATGCATAGACCAAATACTATATGTAGTGGGCACGTACATGTAGTAGACAAACAGTTCATAATACTCGTAGTCCCATGGCCAGTACATGCACCCATTAGGAATCACACCACTAAATAACTCCCCATAGACTTGTGTACAAAATGACCTCTCACCAAACATCAATTTCTCGGCTATAAAGCGACTGGTTATTTCAAATAATTTTCAAAATAAATTTCAAGCATGTGTGTGCAAAGTGGTTTTTGACCATTTTTCTCTACACGCCCACCATTTTGTTATTTGAGCTTTGTTTTCAACACCGTTTTCACCAGTTTCTAACAAGATATTGTAGTTAATAAATATCTTCAAATAGTTGTGATATGTCCACCCACTTTTAAGAAATTTGCGGACATAAAAGTGTAAACCTTTTTTTGACCACTCTGTACTGTGAAAATTTTAGAAAATTTCATTGCGGGCAAATATGATTTTCCATAAAAATCTAGTTTTACATGCAGCGTCTGAATTAAGGGAAAAAGTGTGGTTGTCCCACAGAAAAAGTTTTGGTTGTCGTCCAACGGAAAAACTTTTGGTTGTCCGTATTTTGAAATGACGCAGTTCAAACACTACAGAGAATGCAATATGATGATTTGGATGCAGCCTTGCATGTTTGATCAAGCAAAAGGGGCTTTCCAGGAGTCCCAATATCTAACATTTTATCGGCTGTGTCAGGTGTCAAAAGTGACTGTTGGCTCTAGATTTTAAGGTTGTCCACCGGACAACTGCAGTATCATTTTAGGTTGTCCGGCGCTCAATTTGGTTGTCCCGGGCGAACAGACAAACATTATTTTGAATGCTGTTTACATGTCTTATTATGGAGAATGGGCATATAGAGGGTGCTATAATAACATACAAATCATGACCTTTGTAGGCCTATATGGCAAGATTCCCACAATGAAATTTTCTGACTTTACATACATACATACATACATACATACAACTAGCATTTATGATGCACCGTTCCCCAAAGGCTCAAGGCGCTTACAATAAAAGAAAGTGAGAAAATGAGCAATAAATATAACATAATGAAAAACAAATCAATTTTGGAAACAAGTGTGTCTTAAGTGCCTTTTTAAAGGCGTTTACAGATACTGACTGCCTAATGTGAACAGGAAGGTTGTTCCATAACTTTTAAGCACATAATACAGTAACACTTTTATATTATCGCCAGCGTTTTAACGCGAGTCCTTGGATAATCCAACCGTAGGCGATCTTTTGGACGACCTAAGGTTTCTTTTTGGAACTGTTAATCTTGAACAGTTTTGACAGAATTATAAGGGGCCATGCCATTAAGAGACTAAAAACATATAAAAGGCAATTTAAAAGAATTCTCTGTTATCACAGGAGCCAATGAAGAGATTTAAAGAAGAGCAGTGTTTTGGGTCCTGCTGTCTATTACAGTAAAAACCAGTCTTCGCAGCCCACTTTTGTAAGCGCTAAGACTAAGAGTATACGACTTTGGTAGCGAGAAAGTAACCCATTGCAATAATCGATGCGAGAAAGTATGAGAGAGCATACAGCCTGACATGTCAAGTTTCTTATCAATGTGTTTCTGCGAATGCGCGAGATGTTCAGAAGATGGTAGATGATTGTATGACTAACATTAGTGATCTGTGATTCCATGGTCATGTTTGAATAAAGAACCACACGATTGCGTATTGGTTTGAGATGGTTTAATGTGAGATTTTCTTCCAATAGACAGTGTTATATCAGGAAGGAGCTTTTTGTAGTAAGGAGATGCAGCAACAAAGAACTCAGTTTTAGATTCATTGAGTTTTAATTTGTTGACATTCATCATATTTTGATGTCCTTTAATGTCATTTTGAAGAACATCAGATGCATTTTCCTATTCATGAGGATCTGTTGGGTAAAAGGGAACATAAAGTTGAGTGTCATCCGCGTACACATGATAGCTGACCAACCATGATGGACGGTCAATATCTCCAACTGTACTGTGGTAAATACTGTAGCCTATAGGCCCGCTACAGAGCCTGTGGCAAACCAAATGGCAGTAATTGGTTCAGAAAGATAGCCTGCTATGTCCACACGGCTAGTCCAGCCTTTAAGCATTGCCCACTGCTCTAATGTTCTAAATAAAAGAGACAATTTTCAAACAGCTGTGACATGCGCCAGTAACCATTTTGTGGGCGGACCAATACGATACAGAGTGAGTCATTTGATTATTTTACTGTAGCAGGAAAATCTACGAAGGTATTGAACTATCGCATAACATCAGCTCGGAAGCCGCGCCCCATACATCCCTTTGCGCACGAACCGATATTATCGACTGGCAAATACGTTGACTATCCATTTCTTCTTTGTCGCCGGGAAAGGGTAACATCGGTCAAGTGGGGCAAACACAGCCTAAACCGCTGAAGTCACGGTCACGAACGGTACAAACTTAATGTTAGGTGGGTGTTAGGGCAGGAATTCAAAGGAACTTTTTTTTGGGGCCATATATCTTATTATTGTTCCAACATATATAACAGTAATACATATTTGGAGACGGAAATCACTCAAGAATCCAAATATGATCATCTTTTTTATCAAAAACATGTTAGATTTTGGAGAAATCATGAAAAAATGGTGGATTTTCACTATCATTGTTTGTTGTCTGAGTCGCCTGCTCTAAGGGCAGGAGAAGACACTAGGGATCACGGTTTCCACTGTAGTTGTCTGTTGTTGATGTTGTTGATGTCTGTTTGGAAAAGGGTTACATTTTTGCATGTAATAATATCCACATACTTTGAATGGATTTAAAAAACACAAACTTGGGTCACATGTGCACATGGCAATCCCCCTATGTTGATTGCGTCAACAGGATCCACATGCCAAGGTCAAGGTCATGGGAGGTCAAGTTGTAAAATAGGCTGAAAATGTAAAATTTACCTCATATGACAAGTTGAAGTTCAATTGGAACACACGTGATCATAGGGCAACATGGCATCCCCCCACTTGTTGATGAGGTCAAAATCACATCCAAGGTCAAAGGTCATTTGAGTACTCAAGTTGTTAAAATTAGTCTGAAAATGTAAACTTGACCTCATATGGAAAATTGCAGTTCAATTGGAAACCCACTTGAATCATAGGTGTAACATGGCATCCCCCACTTGTAGATGAGGTGCAAAGGTCACAATGGCCCAAGGTCAAAGATCATGTGAGGTCAAGTGTAAAATAGAGGCCTGAAAATGTAAAATTGACCTCATATGACAATTTGAAGTTCCATTGAACCAAACTAACTTGAAGTTCAATTGGGTGCAACATGGGATCCCTCATTTGTTGATGGGGTCAAAGGTCCCATCAACAAGGTCAAAGGCATGTGAGATAAAGTTGTTAAAATACGGCTAAACATGTAAAATTGACCTCATAGGAAAGTTTAAGTTCATGAACCCAAACTTGAAAATCATATGTGCAACATGGCATCCCCCACTTAGTTTTGATGAGGTCAAGGTCACATGCCAAGGTTAAAGCTTATGTGAGGTCAAGTGTTAAAATAGGCTGAAAATGGTTTTTTTAAGAATTGCCTATGAAAGTTGAAGTTCAATTGGAACCAAACTTGAATCTTGGGTGCAACATGGTATCCCTCTTTTGTTGATGATGTCAAGTCATGTTAGGTCTATCCTTCACTAACCTCGCGCGGCAGGCGACACAATCGGTCCGAGGACCGATGTATTTTTTTTTTCACCTCGCGCGTATTTCTAGCGCAGCGAGGGTGTTAGTCATGATGGCATCTCGATTTCGTATGTGTGAGTGCATCTATCAGGGGCTTCATTTTTTATCGTACGTCGATGAAATTTTTGGTAGTGGGTAGGGAGGGATATGGGACAATTATGTCATAGAGCGAATATCCCAGAAATCGGGGGCGTTTTTTGCCGCTCGGGGCGTTTTTCGGACTTTGGATCTTTTAGAATTGGATGGAAATTGGTAATAATCCGTGATGTTACGACTATGCTGCCGTGCATTTAAATTTTACGCCTGCCGAGGTCTGGCATTTGGCAAAGATCTCGTTGTGTTCTTCTCTGGTTCTATTAGACATCGATTGATTCACACTCTCCTTTGTGGGTATGCCTATCATATGGATGGTGTTTGTAAGCTCCGTCTATTCAAGGGTATCACCGAAAATAATAACGTCGACAGATCATCCCTGCAATATTACGGCAGTCCAGTAAATTTCCCACGGTGGTAGTCCTGTGTCACAGACCTCCGAAAGGTACTGCAATATGATGGCTCGGGCGAACATCAAACATTTTCCCACGGTGCTACGGCACTATAGGCTAGCTAATTTAATATGCACGATCTCCTCACTAGGAACTAGATTTGTCTCAACTCCCATGGCACAGTTCGTAACTTCCATTCATCAGTGTATTAGAAATTAACCCCCTGGTTTTTTGTGTATGATATATGATGCACAGAGGAAACAAGGTCAGTTCATGTCAATGCTTGTACAAGACACCCACTGAACTGTGTCCTTGGAGGATGAGCATATTGTATACTCATAGTGACTTCCCCACCGCCGTAGTCATGAGGGTTGTTGCCAGCACCTCAATTGTATTTACAACCACTGATCTCGTTTGTTTTGTCCTTGGCCCCACCCCCCGGTTTCATCATCACCAATAGGATAGTCCATTACAAAACATTACTAACCTGACCTCGTTGATAAAAACTAATGTGGCCTTTGGCCGGTCCTATCATTTGTTCTGCATGGAGCTGAGGGCTGTCATAAAACACCGTCCAACACGGGAGTCAACACAGTGGATTTCAGCGATTTGGCGTACCAGAGCCAGCATGCCTACAGTCCAAATGATTTATGGTCCATGAGGTTAGAAGAGCTTCTCTGGTATGGTCGCTATTCGTTTAGTTTGATTACTTCTTGACACATGTATGACATTTTTATTTTGAAATCTCGCTCGAGATCCGTATACCCAGCTAGCGCATGTTGCGTTTGTCATAATCGTTGCGTTGGTGTTTTTTAGGTACAAAAACTCTGTACAAAAACGTCAACAAAAGGTGAAATATGACGTCAAATGTTCGGAACAAGTTACAAGTATAGTTAATAGGGTGCTGATAAAAGCCAGCACAAGATAAAGACCACACCCAAAGTTGGTGGAGAATTATCCTCAAAGCAGTTCGTCAAAAAACGCTGAAAATGTTCCACACGCGAAGCGTGCACACGACAAACATGCCCGGTCAATGCCGCCCCGCCGAATTCGGCAACCTTCGCCACATGGCGAAACAGACTGTAAACCCGCACAGCGGACTCGAAAACAAGAAAAAGCCAGCCCCAAAAAGGGTAGATGACGACGTACGTGGACGTCTATCGAACTTAGAAGAAATAATAGCATCCCAGCGGAGCAGAATAGACATTTTCAGCATAATATTTTAGCTGTTATGAAGTGGCCTAATGGGAGATGCAAGATAGTAGTACTTTCTAACTAGCGGACAAACTTGCCGACATAACATGTCCACAAGTGGACCCAAGCGGGGTTGTACACCCATAGTATGATGAGAGGCACTTGCTCCAAGAAGATGACAATACTCTGGATGGAGATAGAACCCTCAGATCTTTTGGTATTGTATTGCCAAGCGTAGTTCAAGTACTAGAAGTACCATCAACCTGCAAGTCCATTACAGAGAAACAAGACTTTTTGATTGATGGTATGGAAAGCAGCATATGGAAGTTGGACATTGGCTTTGCTTCCCATTTTTGCACTAGAAGGTGACACTGGACCAAAAATCATAAATGAGCTTGTCAAAAAGCCTTCTCACTCTATGTACTCTAAACTAAGATGAGGCAAGGATTAAGGAAGCTGCAGAGCGCCATAAGTGTCCGAGCAATTGCTACCCTATGCAAGTGCCCATGTTAATGCCCAGATATGGAGCAACATCCAAAATAAAACCAGATCGAGAGATCTAATGCATTCCAAAGAGTACAAAAACCCACTCGTTAAAGGCTTGATTGCCTTGCAAAGCTGCAGCAAACCGATAAAATGGAATCAAAATCTGGATAGATGATTTTTGCTGTTGGCTTAATGCTAACTCGAGCGAATTGGCTTGGCGCCGTGAACATTAAAACCGTAACTTGGAAACCCACGTATTATCACAAATGTCAACCCACCCCTGTGGGGGTGTATGGATATACAAGAAAGAGAAACTCAGCAGAGAACAGTTCTCTCTGCTTTTTGGAAAGGACTGTGAACGACAAGGTTAAGGAGTTGCAAGAAGAAAAGAAAAGCAACGTCAGGTGTCATGATGAACCAAGTGGTAATAATGAGGTTTCACCCCTGTACACCAAGAGCAGTCCAAGACACGAGCTTCCACGCAGCTGGCCTCCGCAGCTGTGGGGATGTACCAACAGGGCCCTTTTAGGGCAAAAGCCACCCATGCAGAAACGTTCAACACAACACTCAGAAAATGCCGCCAATGTCTGCAGCTCGCCAAGAAAACTATCAGTATCAAAACCTGAAAACATTCCCAAAGAACAAGTAAGAAAAAAGAGCTTAAGAGGTGAGTAAAAATTCACAACCATTACATAGGCCTAAAAACTACAAATCTAAATATAGGCCTGTATGATTGCAACCAAATAATAGGCGGGCGTCTGAAGCTTTATATCAAGGGATTGGAAAACTACATTACATCGATAAATCAATAGTCAGCAATTTTGGGTTACAACCTTGAATTTGAAAAGGCCCGCCACCGGAGCATTAAGATACCGGCCCATACAAATTAATAAAATAGAAAAATATTAGCATTTGATGCAGAGATTGTTAAATTACAAAACAAGGGGTCATTTCCTGAATCGCAGAATGAAAAAGGGCAGTTTGGTGGCGAACACTTACTAGACAAAAAAAGATGGTGGCTACCAATGACTTGGACTTGTCAAAATTAATTATTACTTGCGTACCAATCATTGTAAAATGGATACGTTTGATACTGCCAAGTCGTTAATCACAGAGAATTGCTATAAAAAGGGCTTCCTAGATCTACGCGATGCCTATTATTCAGTGCCAATATCAAAACTGATAGAACATAATCTGAAGTTCTCTGTAAATAAGTTGTTGAATTTTAATGTTCTACCAACGGCCGAGTTCGGGCCTCGGCTTTTTCACAATTCCTCAAGCACCCATTTGGCAAAACTCCGGAGCTGGTTATGTTTTTTAACCGTTATATCGATGACAGCCTGATATAGGGCATCGTTTCATGACACAGCAGCATACATGTCGGCACACTGCCGAATTTCTCGAGCAATTAGGCTTCATTATTCATCCTGGGAATCCTGGATTCATTCCTCCACGTAATAGAATCCTGGGATTTAACTTATGCAAAAGACAGAAGACGTTTCTTACCGACAGAACAAAAAAACAGAAATAAGCAAATTGTTCTGAACTGCTGAAGCGGGAAAAAGCACTAATTAAAATGTAGCTACAGTTCATCAGTAAGATAGTGGCTGCGTTCCCAGCAGTGCAGTACGGGCCGTTACTTTACAGAGCCAGAAAAAACAAAATAACAAAGCCCTCAAAGAAATCAAAAGGCCCATTATGATAGATTCATCAAATTACTATGGAATGCAAGAAGAGATTTCAATGGTGGATGACAATGTAGACATGGCATGACATCCAGTAATACATGGGACCGCCTGATGTTTCAAATAAAAACGGATGCATCATGCTAAGGTTGGGGTGGCAATCCAATGGTACCAACAACATTGGGGGTGTTGGAATGAAACCGAGGCGCTCAGGGCAGCAAACAATGAACTCAACTATTGAGAGCTCATGCTTCGCCTTTTTTGCACTTAAATCTTTTTGCAAACATTATAGATGGTTCATGTAAAACTTAAACTGGACCTACAACAGCTGTTCCTCATATTGCACACATGGGGGGCTCAAAATCCGAAGCATGATATGAATTGGCTAAAGAATTATGGGCCGGTGCATAGTACGCTCTATTTGGGTATCATTTTCGCATCTCCCAGTGTACTAAATACAGAAAAAAACAAACCGCTGATAAATCAAGAAGTTCTTGATGACGAAACAGATGGATGTGGACAGGCTGTTTTCAGGATCTCTGTAAAAACACTTGAAATTTGAACCAAGCATTGATCTTTTTGCCACTGGACTAAATTCGCAATCCCAAGGTTATGTGTAGTGAAACCCGACCCAAGGGCTGAAGAAATTGATGCCCTATCATTACATTGGGGTAGATTGAATTTTCTATGCATTTCCCCCGCCCTTTTGTTTGGTTACTAATGCATTCAGAAGATATTCAGGGATAGGAGAAGGCATTTTAAATATTGCCAAATTTTTTTTTGGCCAACTCAGCCTTGGTTCTCAAAGCCTTTAAATTAAACAAACCCTTGTAAGCAAGATCCAGTCTCACTACCACCCAAATCGAAACTTTGCTTGTCAGCCTACAACATGTTGCACAACCCCCACTATAAATCGCTTGGACTTGTCTTGCTTGCAGATTGTCCGGAGATCCATTACAAAGACAAGGCATACCAAATGCAGCTCCCAATTATTATGGCATCATGGTGCCATCAACAAACAACAGTATTATCGGTAGATTAACCTCTTGTCGTCAAATTTTGCTCTGACGCAATACCTGATCCGATGCACTCCAATGCACAGAATTAACCTTTTTACAGTAACTGTATGAAAGCGGACTAAGTTATAACTCATTGAACTGTAGCGCGTAGTGCTCTAGCAATCCTTTGTCATTCTCATGGAGGGAATCACTAGAGGTACGCATTTCCGTTAAATCTGCAGATTTTGAAATGCGTCTTTACGCAAGACCTCCTCAACCACATAATGACCACATCTGGGATGTGCAGCCTTGTTTTAATTTCTTACGCAAATGGGTTCGCCAGCAATTGCTTAAGTTTAGAAGCAACTGACACCTTAAACTGGTAATTTGCACTGGTTAGTGCCCAGCTTCTCAAACAATTCATAGTTTGTGTCCTCATAATTTGAGATACACGGGTAGTACGGCAGGTCTTTCTTATAACCAATTTTGATCAAACAAGCCGACCCGGCAAACCGGGAATTCACAGGTAACCTGCAGAGGCCTATCCAGTGACCGGCTGTTGTGTGTTGTGACAATCCAAACACTACATTCATCAAAACTCAGAAAATCCGCACACAGAATGGGTCAAGGGATAACAGTTTTTTTTGAGTTTCAGAAACCATATTGGTGCCGTTAGCAAAGATACAATCACGCGATGGATCAGCATTCTAATCAGCTAGCTGGTGTTGATATCATTTGTTTTCCTCCGACCACACTCGCTAGAGCATACGTGCATGTCTGCATCAGACCAATTAAGGAGTACCTGTGGGAAATACTACTCCAACAGCAGGGTGGTCCAAGGAAGGAACCCTTTAGAAAGTTAACTACAACAGCCAGTCATCACACACCCAAACAGTGCATGGCAACAAATTTTGTTGAACAACATTAGACAATTGGCTTGGGACACAATGGTGACAAAATGACTCAAACTTCATTGTTTTGTGATATTGTGAGCACATTTGGCTTCATTTCACTACATAGAACTAGTTCATGGTCAAGTTTATCTTCTTTTTATCGAGTTATCACTCAAGTAGAGTGAAATTGTTAAAAGTATTCCATGGTATAGAGACATGAAAAACTTTACATGACCATTTTACACTCAGCAGCTTACATAAAGAGAGAAAGCATTTTTCCAACGCCCCTTCATGTCAATATAGCATGTACAAACTCAATGGACTGTCAAAAAGAGCGTGGAACTCCATCAACTTGTAGGCTTGCCAGTTTGTCCTGTTACAAAACGCGGAACCGGGGGCAGTGTGCACAAGGCCCACACGTGCTTTAGCCTTGAGGCAGGCTCGCTTTGTCAGCCGGCGGAGTGAGAAGGGGTTTTAAATCGCCGTATTTTAAATTTTGCAATACGGCTTTGAAAATTTCATATCACAATTAGGAACGATAATATATAACAACTGTGTCAAAATATCACATGAGCATGATCTGGCTGTCCATACTGAGGTTTTAGAAGTCACAGTCTGCGCCCTGGGATGGGCGGGGGCAAGGTCGTCATTTGTACATGCAAGCGCAAGATGATAATCTGTGCTGATATCACCATGCAATATTGTCCGATTTTTTTTAAACGCCTTTCCGATCTCGTTGTTTGCCTATTTTTTAATATCAATTTATTAAATATACATTTTCACATATACTTACCAAAGGACAGATTTTTTAGATATCGGGAAAGCACCGTTCGGATTTTTTGGAAAAAGTAGTCATTTAATTTTTTGAAAATTCAAAACTCCCCGCGCGACCATCTATACCAGGTGTCGCGGTGAGAGCGAGTGCTATAGTTGCAATGCTAACATTTATTTTTCTTACTTTTTACACCACGATCTCGGTCTAACAAAAGTAATCGTATAGGCTAGTAATGTATAATGCAGACTTTCACACTGCATCTGACAGACAAATAATGTATTTTTTGTGACATCGCCGCGTTATGTATGCTGGGTGCCCCAGCGACCCGGGCTTGTCAGGATTTTTTACACCACGATCATCGTTTTAAAAATCGGCTTTCTTATACATACTATTTTAAATATAACTTTCAACTACAACTGAACGACAGAATATATTTTTTGACATAGGAAAGTGTTTGGGTTTCTATTGTTGAAAGAAGCATCCTTACCATTCATGTCAAACCAACTGCACCGGGGCAGTACACGTCACATGTCCTGTCATCAAGTTTGAGCCAGAGAGTGCCGGTTACCCGCGACATCATCCTGTTGCTCATTTGCGTCATTGTATTAAATTTAATGTCAAACCAATTCATTCATAATGGAAATCCCAACTTCTATGCACAACATTTGAAGGTTATTCTCATAACAGTGTATTTGTTGCTATGTTTTGATGTTGGCAGTTTTTTAATATTTTTGTAGAGCTATATTTACTATAATTAGTAGCAAACATGTAAGCACTATTCTGTAATATTCGTAGCTCTATGTGAGTAAATGGCAATTTAAACATCCCTACATATAAATAGATTATTCCAAGCTTAAAAACAAACACAACCAATTACAACTGTACAATTGCTGGCCCATCCAGTCTGTCTATATATTTTTACAAAAAGCTTAAAAGGTTTCACAGCCTATCTGTAATGATGATTCTTATTTCCCAAATAAGCCTCATAAAACCTCCCGAGGATACTGGCAGTTCGGCCAATTTGCATTTGATATTTAAATTTATATTTAACAGAAAATGCACTACTTTTACAAAATTTAATTACAAATTATTGGTTTAAAAACAATTCTACATGGATGTTGGATATTGGAAACTAAATATTACTTTTAATATTTTGTCAAAGTGATGTTTCATGTGGGGTTTCATGTGTCTTCATTATGTGCTGTTGTTGGTGAATGCAGGAGAACGATCACGAGATTCCAATTATCACATAGGTAATTATCCCTTCGTTAAAAATGAAATAATAAACCATATTTCATTTCAAGGACGAGTTCTAGCATTATTAAAAAAAGGGATCATTTAAAAAAAAAATCTATTTCCATACAAACACCATTTTGTTACAGTTGACTGACAACGTTCTATTCAAAGTTACATTGTCTAAATTTAAAAATATGCAATTTAGCAAATATCTTTAAATCCTTCCGCATTGGACAACGTACAAGTGAACAAATGAATTTCATCATACATCCTGAATGAGTTGCCAATTTTATATTGTAGCTCATGATTAAACAGGTCACAGCAACATTTTACATTTACTCACCATTGCTATTTATCAAGCTCCAAGATTTGCTTACAAGCCAGTTAATAACAGCAGGTGGACTAATAAAACGCGATGCATTTGGGTAATCTATAAATGTTGGGAATTACATTTTTAAATGCCCGTTAAATTCCAAGCCATGGAATTGTGTCCTGAACTGGAAAAGATGACAAGAAAGGATGGTCATGTATATATGCACTCAGCAATGACTAATCTTGCCTGAATTTACTGAAATACTTTGCTCAAATTCATCAAATTTCAGAAATTGGGAAGGAGGAAAATGACGAAAAGCGACGTTTTTGCAATCTTAAAACGTTTATAACTCCGGAACCGCTTGACGTAGGAAGTTGAATGTGTGGCAAATTGTTTCTTTGATGAGTACTTCAATCTAAAACAATATGGAAAATAACAATTAAACAAATTCAGTGGACACCTAGTGATAGCTTAGCGATCAAAATAAAAACAGGGGAGGCAGTGATGATGGGGGGCAGCTGGGCAGCTTACCCAGTATTCTACAGATTGGATTGATCATGATATGTTAATTATTAATTCATAGTACTGTTTCCATGTACAACACACTCCTGCCCTTTCCATGTTATGATGTTGTGACTAATGAAACCGGGGAACTCCCCATGTGCGCATCAGTGATAAAGGCGAATAAGTAATAAAAGAAAAAAACAGTTTCTATCCCGCCCGTTCCTTTTTGAGGCCGCCTCAAGATTATTTTTCAAAACAATATAAAAAAAAAACAGAAAAAATCCTCAGGAAATGTCTTTTCAACGACTGATGAATGCCGAATTTTGCGCCTCCCCGAAAAATGAAATTTTGTGCCATGAAGTCCCTCCTAATCATTTTTCCCCTCTTTGAATCAGTATGATATCATTTCCGAAAAAAATAACATCTTTTAAAAATGACCATCCCCATGTTTTAATGAAGATTATTTTGAAGCAGTTTGAATGCCCAACCGCCCTGGGAATCTATAAACGCTATCATGCCATGGGCGCCGGCCATTTTTTTTTTTTTTTGTTTTTTGCCAGAAATCTCTCTTCTGTATTGCAGCACCAGGCAATAGTACGATTTTTCCCCTATTTTGTCCGTTTTTTAGTCCCATATGTGAAAAAAAATGAGTATTTTTTTTATTTTTTTTATAATACTTAAAAAAACACAGAAAATAGATTTTTAAAAAAATTAATTCGCTAGGAAATGTCCTTAGATATTGGACCAATTAATTTCTGAAATTTTATACATAATAACCCCACCTTTTAATTTTGATATTTTCCCCTTAAAATGGGCAAGAAACTTCACAATCGGAATCAACATCAGTGATTAAAAACCACGATTGTGTTTTATTCCCGAAAACTTTCACTGATACCAGGCATTTGAATTTTATGCTGTTTCCACTGATATAGCCTATAAGGCTATGTCATACAAGTGCCAGTTTATTGTGTAAGAGACTGTTTTTGTGATTCGCCCCATCCGCGGCAGATATCATCCAACCTCAAGCAGGGGGGTCGGAAAGGTATAATCATCACAGTTTGTCTTTATTTAATATTATTTTTACACTTTAACCTCAATTCATTGAATTGATGGTAATTGCTATCGAGAGCGGCTGTCTTATTTTCTCTACTAGTCGGCTGTTTTTTTATTTGGCATTCTGACACAAGGTTTGCTGGATAGTGGGGAGTCCGACACATGGGGAATCTCGTGTTGGGCTTGATTTTTTAATAATTTCAGTGACGGGAGTCAGTTTTGGGTAACTTTTTCTTTACTTTTTGTCAGGTTTTGGGACATCATTTGTTGCGCGTGTGTGTCTTTCTTACTGCAAGCTATTGGTTTATGTGTGCACCTATTAAACCGGTTCTAGTGGGGTTCTTCGGGCGAAGAAAATGAATGTGATCATGTTATCATATCTACCAAGCATTGCAAGGGCTTACCAGGGACTGATGTCAAATGCAAGTGCGAGTTCCTTTGACTGAGGAGAGTTAGTGTAAATAAACCCTAGATGAAGGTCGCCCCAACTATATAGAGATGATACAAAAGAAGTTGTTGTTACTTGAGATCAAATTAAAGTTATGTTATTAACTCGGGGTATTTGCAACCAAGTCTCAAAGAAATATTCAGCAAAAGTATGAAGAGAGACGACCCAAATTTGCCTACTTTAGAACTGCAAAAATATCAAACCGTACTTAGAATTTGTATCGTCGTACGTCCTTTGTTGAAGGCAAGCCTTTTTTTCCATTATGGCAGTTACCGTTATACTGCCTATGCATAATGTTTACGGTATAGGATGGATGAAAAGTTCGGGTTTGTTGGTTTCGACGGCAAAGTGTTAGGAATTTTAGTTTATGTATATGGTTATATTTTGGAGGTGTTTGAGAAAAATTTTTGGGTTGTACGCTGAGAAAACCTTATCTGGTTGTCAATAAGTCTTGTTGGCTGTTTTCGACATGAGGACATTGTTGCAGTTTGCCGTTTTAAGGACACCTTGGAAATGTTTTGAAAGCCAAAAGGTCTGGAATTTATAAGTGGTCCTGAAGAGTTGAAAGTTGAAGACCTTTCATGTCATTCTTTAATAAAAATTCCTTTAAAAAGGAAAGGGACCCAAGGAGTGTTTCTGTTTGGGTTGTTCTATTGTGGTTGGGAATACTATGGAATAAAGAACGGTAGACACAATAGAGTTTATTCGTGAAGTGTTTTATTGAAACTTGCTTAGTACAAAAGTGTTTGAAATAAGATAAAATATATATACTATATATATATAATATATATAATATATATATATCTATATCTATTATATATTAATATATATATATTATATATATATATATTGAAATACAAGAATATAGTATGAACATTTTTTTGTTTTTTTGACAGAATCTCTTCTTCTGTATTGCAGCACCCAGGCACTAGTACGAATTTCCCGTATTTTGTACGTTTTTTAGTACCATAGAGGAGGAAAACGTAAAAATGTGGAACCGGAGGAGGTAAGGGTTTTATGTTTTCCTAAAGGTAAGATAAGGGTCATCAATTAAGTTATGGCTGATTTATTCGAATTTTCATTTTTCAGATTCTTTTCAGAATTCAGAATATCTCGAACGACTTTAAAAAAAAACACAGAAAATAGATTTTTTTTTTAAAAAAATAATTCGATAGGAAAGTCCTTAGATATTTGACAATAAATTTCTGAAATTTTATACATAATAACCCCCCCTTTGGAATGATATTTTCCCTTTAAAATGGGCAAGAAACTTCACAAATCGGAAATCAACATCAAGTGATTAAAAACCCGAGTTGTATTTCCCGACATACTTTCACTGATACCAGCATTGATGAGCTGTTCCAAGGATAGCCCTATTAGTAGGTCATCAAGGCCAGTTCAGTTTAGTGTGTAATGAATGTTTTGTGATTCGCAATCGCGGCAGTATTATTCATCAACCAAGCGGGGGAAAAGGTTAATCCTCAAGTGTCTTTATTTTAATATATTTCTACACGTTTGTAACCATCAATTTTCATTGAATTGATGGTTATTTGCTATCGAGAGCGGCATGTCTTATGTTCTCTACTATCGGCCGTTTATTGCATTTCTGACAAAAAAGCTGGCTAGTGGGGAGTCCGACACATGGGGAATCTCGTGTTGGGCTTGATTTTTGAAATTTCAGTGAAGGGAGTCGGGTGGGTACTTTTTTATCTTTGTCAGTTTGTACATCATTGTTGCCGCCGCTTGTCGTCTTTCTAATGACTGCTATTGGTTATGTGGCACCTATTAACCGGGTCTGTGGGGTTCTTCGGGCGAAAAATGAAATGGTGATCAACTTGTTATCATACTACCAAGCATGCAAGGGCTTACCAGGGACTGAGGTTAAATGCAAGTGGCCCAGGTCCTTTGACTTGAGTAGTTTTAGTGTAAATAAACCCTGGAGGAAGGTTTTCGCCCAACTATATAGAGATGATACAAAAGAAGTGGTTTTACTGAGATCAAACTTAGTTATTGTAATAAACTAGGGGTATTTGCAACCAAGTCTCAAAAAATACTCAGACAAAAAGTATGAAGAGAGACCAAATTTGCCGTACTTTAGAACTGCAAAAATATCAAACCTACCTTAGCAAATTTGGTATCGTGTATCGTCCTTTGTTGAAGGCAAGCCTTTTTTTCCCATTATGCATTTTAGTTTATACTGACTATGCATTATGTTTACGGTATAGGATGGATGAAAAAGTTGGTTTGTGGTTTCGACGGCAAAGTGTAGAATTTGTAGTTTTGTATATTGGTTTATATTTTGACGGTGTTTGAGAAACATTTTTGGTGTACGCTGAGAACCTTATCTGGTTGTCATTATTAAGTCTTGTGGCTGTTTTCTACATGAGGACATTGCTGCATTTGGACCGTTTAAGCACCTTGGAACGTTTGAAAGCCAGGTCGGAGTTTTAGTGAGTCCTTGAAAGTTGAAGAACTCTCATGTATTCTTTAAAAAAATCCAAATGGACTAAGTTCCTGTGAAGTTCCCTTAAATGTTGGAAGCAAAAAGGCTCTTCAATGATCTTTTAAGACCAGTTTCCATTGGCTGTTTTCAAATTGAGGACCTAGGTATTACACTTAAGGTGGTTGTCGTATATGTTGATTGTGTCCTCTACTTGAGAGCCTGGCACTTGCACATAAAACCCATCTAGTACCGTGGAAAACACACTTGCGGTTTGATGGGTAGAAGCAATTACGCATGTGCAAACCCCCTATTCAATATGTGCTTAATAAAGTGGTTAAACACTAAAACGGCGGGTTGTTTTTATATCTTGGAATGAAATGGATTCTGAGGGCTTCAAATTCAGGACGACAATGAGAAAAATACGACTTTATTGCGTAGCAAAATCGATAATACTTCCGGGTAAATCGGGGAGGTCCCAAAGACGATCGGAAAACGCGCCTTTAAATGCTCCATAAATTAAAAAACAAATCTACACTTATAATCCAAATCTCCCGATTCCAGACAAATCTCCCTGATTCCAAAAATCTCAATGTTGGCAGCTCTGCAAAGGGCCTTCAGGGGTCGTTATTGGAAAACTTGGCTGTGCTTGGAAATAAGGTAAGGGTTTTGGTATGGTGGTATGGTAGTTTGCCGTACGCGTTTGTGGTCACGTTTCGAGGGGTCATTTTGGGGTCAAAGCTCATTCAGGGGTCGTTTTCGGATAGCTTGGCCGTGCTTTACGTATGAATATGATTTTGTTGGTGGTAGGAGTTTCGCCGTACCACCTTTGTGGTCACGTTTTCGAGGGGTGATTTTGGGGTCAAAAGTCATGTAGGGCCATTATTGGGTAACTGGCCGTGTTTCATACCCATGCTTTGACGGATGGATTATGAAGCACCCGGGGCGCTAATTAAGTCGAAAACATGCCAGTATCAATCATCTAGCGGGTATGCTCAGCTAGTGGGAAATAGGGGTATTCAAGGTCAAAGGTCAAATGGGATAAACATTGGTGCTGGTGTCTGACATTGAAACTTGAGGTGGGCGTTGATTGTTTGATACCCACAATCTGAAAGGGTTAACAACAAGGTTCATCAGGTCATTTCAAAAGTTCAAGGAGGTCAAATGGGGAAACTTTAGATCCCAGGCGAAACTTGGTTGGTGGGCGATGTGATGACGAAAAGTGGATAGATCATGACAAGGACATCAGGGGTCGTTAAAGGTCAACTGAACCGCAAAAAACCCGAGGGTCATTCAAGTCCAGGTGATCGCAAAAACCACAGGTGATAGCCAAATCCAAGGACCGCTAGGATAAAATATGCTATTAAAGAAACCCACTGGTCCAGAACTCGTATGGTATGCACAGAATGCACAGTATGGCCCATATGCCCTTTTGACCTCAAAAAAAACAAATTGTACCCTTAATTTGACCTTTGATCCCAACATATCAAACATTTCTTCCAAGTTAGACGTTGTATATCCACCAAGCTTGCTCAAGATAACCACGGCCCCAAGGGACCCATGGGCTATATGTCAATTGACCTGTAATGACCTACATGACCTGACCCAAAACTATGCATTCCCTAACCATCCCAATTGATGGTTACTGCATCATGATGCACTGTTTAGTTAACCTCTCTGAATCAAAATTTTGAGGGCTATTTGTAGTTTATTACTCATAAATTTATCGTTGTTTTATATACGCAGGTGAAGCAGTAATTACTAGTTAATGAAAACGTTTGATGATGTCTCCTGAAGGTCACTCAAATGCATCACTATCAGAATCTTCAGAAAATGCCCAAAAATATGAGTTACTCTCAATATATTCTTGTTTTTCTTTCCCCCTTTTAAGTAAAATACTGAAAGTCTAATAGATAGATCCTTGCATATGATAAGCTCCTAGGTGACCATTTAACTGTGCTGAGGGTGGTGTCCAACATTCCATTTAGCCTTCAAGTGCATTCCATGCAGCAGACTGGCTTATGGACTCAAGAACACTGAAAAAAATGCCTTGATGCCTTCCCATGTTGACAAAATTGCCTTGACGCCCTCTTTACAATTGCTGAATTACCTACATGCCCTGCAATTTGAAGGCAATTTTTATTTGCCCTTTAAAAACTGCCTTGCCCCCCACGGTCTATTTTGCACCTTGGTAGATCGCGCCCACACATCATGCTATGATAAGAGTACGTCGCGCTGTTAGATAAATGGGACTGGCGGGAGGTTATAAACCAAGGATTGTGTCATTCGTTCAGTTTATTCTGTTGACGACGATTATGATTTTAGAGAATTGGCATACGAAACTTGTCCAATTGAAGATAGTGCTTCAGTTTGATACTTTTAGTTAGGAGGTATTCTAACAACTAAAACATTAAGATGGGCTCAACCATGGTGCTAACACATATTAAAACATTGTAAATACGTTCAGTTCTTGTGTGACCTTATGTCTATGTTAGTTTGACGTCAGTGTGATAAGGTTAACCCCGGAGTTACGAAAAATCTTGAATGGCGGCCATCTTAAAAAAACCAAAGCCCTCGTTTTTTTCAAAAACCAGGTTACCGAGAAACAGGTTTATTTTTTTTTTTACTTGGCCTAAACTGTCGGGTGACCCTTCTAACACAAGCCAGACAGAATTAGTACAAATGTTAATCTTGATCAAGTTACCGGAGTCAAAGCACTGAGGGCATTAGGCGGTAGCGTTCAAGAATCCTTAAAGTTAGACATAGTCTTGGTTTAACAGTAGGCCTAAACACAAAATATTTACCAAAAAAATCCTCTTTTTTGTGTGTTTCGAAGTAATTATGTTTATTCCAAAACTGCGAAGAAACAACAACACTGTAGGTTTATTTCTGATTATTCTAACGGACAAGGTCGTATATTGCTTCGTCTATCTTGAGGCTGGCCGCCATGTCTGGCGTGACATCGCAATCTGGTGGTAAAACAGATCAAGATTCAACTTCTTGCAAATTCCGGGTTTTGTGTGGTTTTACGGGCACAGCGTCGTAGTATTATTGACAATGCATTAATTATGCCATAGCAATTAATGTGTACAATAAATACCTACGAAGCACTTGTAGGCCAACGATTAGGACTGTGTCACAGCCTGGGAAAATGATTTACTACTCCTCTTTAAAACATGCCTGTTGTGTGGGAGTTATCAGTTGAAATGGAGTTGGATTCCGCTATCGCGCGAAACCGCTCTCGCGGCGCAGCTCGTGCCCTCGCTTCGCTCGCGGTGCCCCCTAAACCCAAGTCTTAACAAAGACTAGCCAACGATATACTATGCTATGCAGTGATGACATTGGTTCGTGATCATGTAATTTAGAACTGTTAAAATCCGTCATAGTTATGCGATGTGAAATTCAATGAAGGACTGCTCTGAGGGCATTGGAGTAGAATGTATCAAATATACCACCGGTCATTAATTTTTTTTTGCACACAACAGGGTTATCCCGTGTGGAGATTTTTTTTTAAGCACGGTGTTGTGAGGTGTGAAAGCGATTATTTATCGTCCGTTGGGACGCCATATATAGTCCGGGGCGGGCTCCATCGACGATAACGGAAAAGCTGTGGTGAAACTTATGTTGCGTAAAGAGTAAAATGAATCGATATTTGCCTATTTGTTCGGACATCCGGGGCGGGTCGGGTACTCGGTACTACAGGGATTCCGAGTCACAGCCTGGGGTCTGGTGTTGTAAAAACTACTATGCCATACAACTTGGTGTGTGGAATTCATATGGAGGGGAGAAGGGTGGGTTGGTTGGATTAGGGGGAAGGGGGGTTGTTGGATAGGGGGAAGGGTGGGTTGGTGGGATAGGAAGGGTGGGGGTGTTGGATAGGGGGGAAGAGTGAAAGACCCCCCAAGATCAAGGGAAGATTGAGTGATTGAGGGTGAGGGGGCCCGGTGGGGGGTGGGGTGGGGTGGGGGTGCACCAGGGAGGGGGCGGCGTGGGGTTACCATTCAAGGTGGGTGGGGTTGACCCCATGTGACCTTAATAACCCCAATGTTGACCTTCATGATCCCATGTGACCGTTGTGACCTTGTAACCCCATGTGACTCACAGACAAACGAGGTTGTGACAACCAGCACTGGGAAAATAGGTGAAAAAAGGAATGTGAACTCCGTCATCTCCTGCTGACCTCATGTGACCTGGTGACCTCAATGTGACCCTGGTGACCTCATGGGAACCTTGTGACCTCATGGGACCCCTGGTGACCTCAGTGGTTTATTTTTACTTTGTTTTGGCGAACTGTCACCTTTGCGTCCCCCCATTACAGTCGTGTATCGGGGGAGGGGTTGGGAGGGATTTGTCGAAGGAGGGCGGGGTGGGGGGGTGGTGTTTGGGTCGGTGGGAGGGGCACGGTTAGGGTCGCATCGGAGGGTGACCTGGTGACCCACAAATGTGCCTTTGTGGTAATGTGCCTTGGGAACCACATGACTCATGTGACCCTGGTGTTTACCTTGTCTGTACCTTGGTGGTGTCTCATGTAACCTTGGTGACCTATGTGACCCTTGGTGACCTGTCCTTTGTGACTCTTGGTGACCTCACATGGCATCTGGTGCCTCATGGACCTGGTCCTCTGTTCACCTGGTGACCTCATCTGACCTTGGTGACTCATGGCACTTTGGCCCCATTACAACTAGGACGAACAGACAACACCAATGGTACAAACAACCATATGTATCTGTTTTGTAAATGACACAGACAAAAGTCACTGCATACTTCCTCAATCAATTTATTAGTACTGAAACAGATTATTAGGATAGTTACGGTGTTGTAGGAGGGGATACTAAATTGCTTCTTCCTTCATGCTCACACCATTTGAACACCCAACTTCCGATCTTATACTATGGGTTTATTCTTGGTCTTGTTCACAATGTTCAGGAGACGTTTGATAACATTGTTTGCTCCATTGCACTCACTAGCACTACCAGTTTCACGTGTAGGGGTCAGTTCCGAAATTCAGTTGTAATCATCTTGCCTGAGTGGATTAACTTATCCAAAGATGTAACTGGCATGGAAAGGTTTTATGTAGGACATAGGACATATGCATATAGGATTACACAAGTTTGGGGGCCGAAACCCAGGTTACTATTAAATCAACAGTACAAAATGTAAGGTTAAGCTTTTTACTTTGTGTCAAAAAATCAAATAATCGGGATGAGGAATTCATCTATTCTGCCACCATATTCCCATATATACAGTTTAATCCTTTGAGGCTGCCAAATTCATAGGTTAGGCACAACTATAAATGTGATATGTGATCTGGGAAAACCGTCGCAGGTCGCACAGGGCAGTTTTGAAAAAAATAGAAGAACATACCTTATTATACATGATTCTTTGTTTTTCTGTTATGGTGTACTTATTTTTTGTCAGATGAATAAGGCATAAACTTTTGATGTTGTATCATAGAGAAAGAATAAAACGTTATGGAAACTTTATATTTCGAACTTTGCAATGATAGTCAAAAAATCAAAATATTCAAATTTGGCACCATGTGGCGGTTTTTCCCCAGTTCGCATCACAAATTCTTTCAATCAATCATGGACATGTTCCTTCCATAGTCATTATGGTCATAGACATGAAATACAATAAGAGGGAGAGTTGGGAATCGGTAAGAAAGAAGGGTGTGGAATAAGTAGGAATGCGGTAGGAGGGAATGGGTGACTAGGGTGTGCGAAAGAGTGGGGGAGGGAAATGGGAACGCTGAGGGTGTTTGACCCTTGCGACAAAGGAGGTGTGTTAGGAATGAGGGTGTTGACGGGGGGAATGGGAGTTAGGATGTTTAAGGAAGTGGACCTTTCTTATTTGGGAGGGGAGATATTGGGGAGGAGAGGGAGATATATTTTTTGCTTTCTTGCTGTGTAAGATACAAGATGAGTGACCGACTTAAATACTTTTGTGCTACATCATAGGTTGGCTTCAGGGGATGGCACCCCAAGATATCAAAATCAGAATTTAAAACGGTTTTTTAAAGGCAATAATGCATACTTGTTTACCTAACATGGAGTTAATATGAATTTCCCTCCTAAGCTGCCGCCACCCGTTTTTCTATAAAGTGTAATCGAGTGTTATTACAGCATCGTTGATCTCTCGTTTGGTTCCCTATAAAAAAATATAGAAATGTTATAAAATTGTGCCTTGTTCGTTTTTGGGGGTATTCCAGAGTCATTCTGGGTCAAGTTTCCCGTTTTTTTCAATTCTGCAGCTATTTTTTCAATTACTTACCAAAAAAAGGGCAAAAATCCGTGTGTGTCAATTTGGAACAATGCCATGATTGTTCAAAGTTGGACATAAATCCTCAATTTTTAACAAAAAATTAAAAAATCAAAAACACCGACCCTAGATTTTAATATGCTCTAACGCTGCATTTAAATTTCATTACCGTTGCGATCTGGATTTCGTAGCTGGGAACCAAAAATCACGAGTTATCCCCCGAAAGGTGAACAGAGAGAATCGCCATTTTGTCCAAATGTTGTCCCATTTCGTTACAAAATATGCCTTATTCCAAAACAGAAGGGGTTCACTCTTTTTTTCACACTGCTTTCTGCACCGGACACATTACGTCATCTGGTTCTTTATGATCAAATCCAACAATAATTTTATGCTCAAATCGTAAATTAAAATCCCTGAAAAATGCGGATATATTTTACTGAAACTTTAATTACCAGAAATTATCTTTATAAGTAGGGAATCATGTACGCGAAAGTATTACAAAGTACGAGTGGAAGTTGTAAACGCAGAGCTGATGCCATGCTTGGTGACGTAAATCAGGTAAATAGTCCCTCCTATTACGCGCCGTTGTTTTATCATGCGCTGGTGGACGCTAAGGGGTCTACGCTCAATTCCTGTTCGCTCAATCCGGTACGCCTTTAAATTCCCTACAGTTGCTACTACTTTCTGGCTGGTTTCAAAAAATTCTGAATGATGAAGAAAATTCAAAATACTGTTTCCAAAGAAGTGCATAGCAATCGGGAATCATTTCTTGATCGTTCATAACTTAAGCGCAGCTCTCGATAATGTACAATAGGAACATTTGTTGTGCGGAACTATGATTACGTGTTATTGCTATGAGAGGTTCCCGGTGGCACGGAAAAGCGAATTTGTAGGCGAAAAGGTACTTGGGAAGATCTTCTGAGCCGCTGTTATCGTATATGAAATAATGAAACAAGATTATTTCACCTACTAGAGAAATTTTGAATCTTGATTTTTTAACTTTTCCGTGGGGCACATATGGTGCAGTGGATCAGCGCTTGCCTCATAAGCGTAAGGTTGTGGGTTCGAGCCCCTGTCGCCAATGTGTTGTGCACTTGGGCAGGGCACTTTACCTCGCTTGCCTGTCTCCACCCAGGTGTATAAATGGGTATCGGCATATGCTGGGAATGCAAAACAGACTCGCTGTGCGGAAGGAGTGGCGAACCCCCACAGCAACATTATATGAGGGAGTCTGGCCCAAACGCCAATGACATAGAGATGGGCACTCGGCCTGCGGGCACACCATTTGCATTTGCATTTTTGAACTTTATTTTTTGAAAAGTTAGCCAACTTACAGATGGGTATCCATTTTTTACTCTGTCCATCACTGTAGTGTAATATGCCCAAAGAGACTTGGGATGAGTCTACACAAGTATGCCATGGCATTTCTTGCTTTGATACCTTCGTGTAAACCTTCAAATATCCAGAGTTTTCGGAACTAGAGATAGGCCTAGATGCCATTTGTTGCGTCTGGCCAGATGAAGGGGGCCAGCTGTACATTTATAGATGTTGTGGCGCATCCCCCGGGGCGCATGGGGGGGGGGTGCATGATGAGTATCTGACATGTGCCAATAAATGCATAGATATCTCATCAATAATGAAAATTCCAAATAACTTCCAAGGGCCCTTGGGTTGTTTGTTGAAGGCATGCTGAAGGGATTTCAATGTACTGGTACATGTCTTGAACTGATGATGTTGCACATAATTTTGTGTTATGCTCCTGTGCTTGGAGAATGATTGTTGTTTATGAAAGATTCTGGTGGTGAGAGGATGCATTACCCATACGGGGAATGCATCCTCTCACCTACTGATTTTGCGGATGTTTTTCATCATTCATCATCATGATAATATTTGCTTAGTGTATCGCCAGCTTTCACCACCCTTTGGTACGGTATTCACAATATTTTTCGTCTTGAACGAGTGTATTCATTTGATACGGTCGGTACCGGAACCTATAACAAGTATTTTTCGAGAAAAAAAAAATGAAATAAAATCTAATTAGTACTTTGAATACCATTAGTGCCTAAAATGATTAATTATAGGAAGATGAAAGAGGAAGAAAAAAAAAGTACGCCCCGTGTGGGATTTGAACCTGAGATCTCTGGGTCGCGGGGTGAGAGCCTTGCTGCTACACCAAGCGGGATTTAGATAATATTGTTGAAAGTACAATGCTTAAGCCTGGGTAAACATTACCTACTTAAAAACAACGTCAAAAAATTATAAATTTACACTTTTGAGTAGCGAATAATGATTCGATTGTAAGATCTAAACAATTACTCCAAAATCGGTCAACTTTGGTATCAATTTGAAGAGAAAAGATTTTTTGGATGACGTTTCCCGAGCATCCGAATGCTTCCGAAGACGGCTTAATCACGTGATCATTTGTCCTCCCCCTCCGATGCATATCCTTCCCCCCTTTGGTGCTTATCGTGACGTCACGGGGCATTGAAATAAAATCATAAAATTCACTTTTTGGCTCAGATGTATGCTGTTTCGTATGTTTTTCAGCATCTCACCCCCTGTTGAAACCATTCGAAGGCGTTCCATGTGATACAATGTTAAAATGTTGGCTACATCATAGATATCTGGGGCGTTTTAGGTCGTTACCTGGTATTTCACTACGAAACTTATTGAGAGAGTTCCGCCAAAGCCCTTGTCGTGAGCTACGCCACCTACGGTGGTTCCGGGAACATTGCGTCAAGAAAAATGTCAAACTATTAACATTATTCTGAAACCAATGGAATAAAATAATCTGATTGGGGTTCCTCATTTCCTGGCGTGTATAATTTTTGGCTGGTAACAAATATGGGCTTTCACTTTTTCCCTGGTAGATTTGCTTGGTGGTTGGCCCAAATTTTCACTGTGCCTGCAAAATCTGATGGACAGGTGGAAGAGCCACCTGGGTGAATCAATATTTGAACATCATGCACATTCAATGTTCATCCCTCTTTCCCTTTGAAGTTAAATCCTTCCCCTTCTTCTCCCCTCTCTTCTTCCCTTTCTGCTTTTCCTTTTCCAGCTTTCCTGGTTTCGTGGTAGCTTAAACTGATTTTCCTGGTCAGACCCATACCCATGGGGGGGGGGGGGTAATGTTTCCCCTAGCTTCCCCTGTTACACTACTTATTTATTTAAACTTTCTTTAGGCAGGGAAGCCCCTTCAGTGACAAGAGCACTGATTTCCAAGGAGGCCCTGCATATACACATTGTACAGAATGAACTTATACAGACATTAACACAAGATAAAAAATACTAAACACACATAAAAACAGAATAAAATAAGCAATGAGTATAAATGAAACTATAGACATCTACAGTAGTACAAAATATGCTTATGTGGGATTTACAAATGTAGATGCTTTAAGCTGAGATAGACTCATTGTATTATAGTTACAGCGGATATCTGAAGGAAGACTGTTCCATATTTTGGTTGCTCTCATATGGAATGTACGTTTGCCTGCATTTAGGTTCCAAGGTGGTTCATACAAAGAGTTTGTGGTTTGACTTCTGGTACCCATAAAATAAACTGAGTGCATAAACGTTAACTGAGAGGAAAGGTAACCTGGGGCAAGACCTTTTGAAGCATTAGCATATGGTTATACAACCGATCATTAAGTTTGTTCCACTGCAGTGTACACATCAAATCTTTAACATGAGTTCTAATGTCAGCTGATAAAATTATGCGAGCTTATCTATTTTGAAGAACTTGAAGTGTATTCATAAGATCGTTAGTACAGTTAGACCAGACAGGGCTGCAATAGTCAAAATGTGGCATGACAATTGAATTTGCAAGCATAACAAGAGTATCTTTTGGAATATAATATTGAAGTCTTCTTATAACACCACAACGTTTAGAAATACATGCAGACATTTGATTGATATGATCACACCAGGACATCAGAGGATCAAAAATTACACCAAGATATTTAAACTGGTCAACCCTTTCAATCAGGCGTTTTTATTAGCTAGTATAATACAAATGCTACTTGTTCCCATGAGACTCCAATTATGCGGGCCGGTCCCTCGGCTGTCGGGTGGACCAATTGGAGCTTCGCAATTTCAGCGCGGAATCCCCCAGCCATCAATGGCTCCGCTTGGGTTTCCCGCGTTAGGTGGCGGCATTGGCCGCCAATTCCACCTCTGGTAACAAAATGGTTAGGGTGCATAACTTAATAGATCGGTGTAAAAAATCACCCACCCACCCTCCCTCCCAGTTGGGCTATGGTAACCAGTGTCTGATCCTGGAGAGTTTCGGAACACCTTGCTTCTGTGCCAGGGGAGTGGCCCTCGCTGGCTGTGCCTCTGGGATTCTGAATCATCTCACCTCCTGTTCGTGCATATGTAGGGGCGGGTCCTCCAGCCACTTTATAACGTCCCAATGTCGCCTTGCTTGTATGAAAGCCCTCCACCCTGGTGCCAAACAGACTGTTGGCTTGGGACCCCCCCGGCTCACTCTTCACTTGGGTCAGTCCTAGTTCAAATTTGGTTTCTTTGGTGTACTGTAATCCTATTGCTTTCAGTTACTTATTTTAGTGGGCTGACCAGCATGTTACCGTGCTGGTCAGCCTACTACTATGCATATATGAGCAGATATGAACTGTAAAATGTTATTGCTATCTTTCTTAATGCATGCTGTATCATGTTTTGTATATGTAAGGGCTTTTGGTTTCTGGTATTAATAAAAACTTCCGCACCCTAGCCCACCCACAATACTCACATTTACGTGCAATCCCTGTGTTGTTGCAAAATTGGAATTCCCTGGGAAGTATCTCATATTTACAGTGCCAAGAAACATTATTGAAAATTATGAAAAACATGACTGTACGCAAAACCATAATGGTTTTTCTCTTGGCATGCAAAGTGGTTTGTTATCACATCAACCATTTAGAAATTTTGATTAAGTTTGATTGAGTTTCAAATTCAAGAGTTTGGGTTTGTCGAAGTATACAATAAAGTTTTTTATCATCAGCATACACTGGACATTGTACATTAACACTATTTGAAAGATTATTGACAAAAATAATAAAAAAGAAGAGGGGCCAAGTATAGCGCCTTTGGTGAATTCCAATGTTGATATTTTGAAGTCAGAAAGAGTAGAATTACTGTTGACTGCCTGAGTTCTGTCACTGAAGATAGGATTGAAACCATTAAGTGCAGGACCAGAAATACCATTTTGTGAAATCTTATCAATGATAAGAGAATGTTAGCACAGTCAAAGCCTCTCTGAGGTCAGAAAATTGCACTGTTTGCCTGAACCCTCATCCCTATTTTTTTCAAAATCAATCCTGTATATCATCAAAGTTAGAGCTGTGGAATGATTAGCACAAAACCTGATTGGTTATCAGAGAGAAGCCCATTGTCAACAAGTACGAAATACCAATTATGTTGACATCTCTTCCCATGATTTTAGAAATAAGTGCCAGAACGGAAATATGTCGATAGTGTTTTCCCCACTCTCATGACTTGTCAGCCATTTTCCATATAGGGGTAACTTTGGCTTTTTTTTTGCATGTCTGCCGAAAAACCGTTGTAGTAAGGGAAGGTTACAAATAAACGCAAGGGAATTGCTAATATAAGGAGCAGCCCGCTTTAGAAGTTTTACACTGAAAGCACAAATCCTGAGACTTAGTAATTAGACATTTCCATTTTACTTATAAACAAAACTTGGAGAACATTGCAGAAACTGAAAAGAGATATCACACGTGTATTAAAAATTATTGTAGTGATGTGCTATCTGCTTTATGAGCATTATCAAACTTATTCTCAAGAGAAGACCATAGAAGTGAAAATCAGGTATTAAAAACATTTTTTTATGTATTAGTTTCGTGAATGTATACTTGTGAGGCAGTACTTTAAGTCTGCAGATGTGAAACCAGCATCAGTCTTAACAGAATTGTAATTCGCTTTGAAGGCTTGATTAGTTAAAGCTTTTTTGAGAGTCGACCATAATTTTTTTTAGTTGTTGACATTTTTCATTCCGCAGTAGATTAACAGAAGATCTCTTTTTAAGAAAGTGATGCCGCATATTGTTGGCTTGATTGCGATAAATTTAGTTTAGCCATATTCCAATCAGGGGGATCTTAATTTTATGCTTCTAGCGAAAAAATAGGTCACGGTCTTTGCAAACAGTCAGAAATGCACTAGTGATCCATTCTGTTTGAGAACCTTTCACACGTTTTTTCTCTGACTGGCCGCATGAGCCATCACAAGCTTAAAAATAAATCTTCCCAAATATTCCCTAGCAATATCAACATCATTACAATAATGAACTTGAATCCCAGTTAATATTTCTAACATAACGTACTAACAAAGTCACTCTCATTAAAATTCTTATATGATCTTTCTAGTAAGCTAGGAGATGGCTTACTCTGCGTAATGTAATTTCCGAACAACATAAAAAGAATGCCACTAAGACCCATACTGTGGAACACCAGAGGTAAGAAATTGTTTCTGCGAGAGACACAAAACAATATCAATAATTGGTGTCTTACCTTTTCATTCAGTATGCGTGTATAGTCCATCATCAGTTGATAGCTGTGAATGCTACTGGCAATTGAACTTTTTTTTGTCCCCCAACGCGAACGAAGTTCGGAGGGGACTATAAATTGGCTCCGTCCGTATTTATGTCTGTTGTTCCTGATAAAATGGTTTAACCCTTTAACATTGTGGGCATATCTTTTCTTTTTTTCTGGATGAGCTTAGAGTAATCCAAACTTTGGTATATTGCAGGAGGGGAAACCCCTACTCACCATGTAATTCATTCCCACCAGGGTCTTCCCCTGGGTCTTTCGGGGGTAGGGTGAAAAAGGGTCAAGGGAAAAAGGTCATATTGCAGCGAAAATTGCAACATTTGGTCATATTAATATTGTTACGATTTATCGAGTTCCGTATGGGCTACTATTTAATGTAACTTGGTGGAAAGAAGCGAGTGATGAGTTCTCCAACCTGATTGATTTTGGGTGTAAAATATCTTATTAAAGGTGCAACGAGAGATTTAACATACGTGTCCCGAAAAAAATCGAAAGTACTGATTTTTGTCCTGATCTAAAGCTCTTTCCATTTAAAATATCCCCGTCTGAAAGGATTAAGCTGGAAAGGTTTCTTTAGTACAAATTGCGAAATTGCTAATTTCGTATAGTAGCAAAATAACGAAAGTCCAGCCTATGTTTTACATTTGAATATAAGCAAATAAAAGCGCCTTTTTTCTCGATTTTGAGACATTTTCTTGTAGCGAAATACACGGCAAGAAATCTATTGAGTGTCTAATCTATCTATATGAAATTCTATTATGACGCAATATTGGGTGCCTCAAAATCTCCTCCTCCTCGTTTCACACACCTTTAAATATCCTAATTGCATATTCCATGAAAATTTGTCCGCAAGGCTTGTTGTAAAACCAAGTTGTCTGGAGTTCTGTACAGGTGTTATAATTATGTAACTTGGTGTAGGAAGCAGGCTTGAGGAGTTCTTGACCTGATAGATTTGGCGTATTTTCTGGCAAAATGAAGTCTAATTAATATGCAAAAATCACATAATGCTGGGTGGTGTAGGCCAAAGTATACCACACCAAAGGCATTCCCACAGTAAGTGCCCGTGTTTTCATTGAAAGGTTTTTTTAGCCCTCTGGTTGCCCCCGGCAACCCCCCCCCCCCGAACGCCCTGAATTGTTTTGAAGGATCTTCTAACAGAAGACAAAGAAAAGGAGAGTAGAGACACTTGTTTTGAGAAATGACGTGATCGTCCTCGACCAATTTTTAAAATATCCTTGCCACGGCAAGCACTGCCCCAACTACTCACCAACTACCCATTGATTTAAAGCGAAATTGACTTATCCTTCCCAAAACAAATAACAAAAATAGGCTTACGCCATTTTCGCCGTGATGGTCCTTTTCTCAAAACTTAACGCGCGCGACCGCTTCGCGTATTGCTAACACCATGTTTCTTTTCTTTTTTTCATGCTACCATTATAACATGTTATGAAACTGACAAAGTTGAGCAAATAAAAAAACCATTATGTTTTTTAAAAATCATTAGGTTTTGGCTTACGAAGTAAGTTATAATAGAGTGCTGGGTGATAGATCAATAATGTTCATCAAACTTTATCTCCCATTACTCCACAGTATGAAACAAAACCGTTCTATGGAGGAGTTGAGCAAAAAAGGTCTATAGGGCCCAAAACACAATCACCCCCCTTGGAATACATTAACACGCACAAACAAAAAAAAAAAAAAACGGGCAACTTCAAGAACCGCAACAGAAAGTTTTTTACACTTTACACTTGAACACATTTCTTGTTAGACTACAATCATATTCCAATAACTCTTTGTTCACTGGTAGTGTGCCTTGGACCTCTTTGCATGCATTGTTAGTAAGTCTCGACCAAGAACAGGAACCTTTTTGGGCACAATCAATGTCAGTAATTAGATATACACCCATGTCTTATGTTAGGCCTGGATGTTTTATGTTTTTGCTAGAGTGGACCCTGCACTCTCAGTTTCTTTTTTTCATATAGCAATGCCCTATAATTTTACATTACACTAGGTATAGGTAGTGCATAACGTGGATTTGTCACACATGTGCGTAGTTATCCAATCTTAAATTTTGAAAGTTTTTCTTTGTATGACTACTAAAAAATTATTCTTTTTTTCCTTTGAATGCCACTTCGGAGTTATTTATGAACTATTGTGTATGTGTACTTTGTGTGTGGTGTGTGTGTTTGCATATGTCTGTGTGTGTGAATCTGGCCCTTCCCCTTTTCTTGGTCCCCCCTTGGTCCATCCAACTTGAAAATTTTCAAATGGGGTATGCCAGCAAAACATTAACTGTCCAGGTGGGGGGTGGGGATGGCGTTCTCCACCTTGGGCGCCTTCTGGTTCTGTCCGCCCTTCTCGTCCCCCCTCCTTTCCGGCTCCTTTTTCCTTTTTCCCGTGCCCCCCCCTTTCGCGCCCCTTTCAGCCGCCCCTCCTCTGTCAGGTCCAAACCACATTCTCGTTCTCTAGCCAATTTTCCTTCAAAACCCCTCAAAAGAAGTAGCTGGGAATTGAGGGCGATCGCAGCTTCTTTTCTTAAATTTCTGACAAACCTAGTTTCGGAGACCCCATTTTTGTGCCTCAAATCACAGCCCACCCCCTGTACAGGTTTTATGATAGTCGAATTCGCTTGATACGTTGTCCTCCTGGAGTTTTGGACCTCTTCAATTCAGTCGAGAGGAATGGAAAGAATTCAAATGCCCGTTGCCACACAAAAACCGGATTATTTTGACCCGTTCCATATAACCACTCACCCTGCCACTAAATATCAATTTCTTCCGGTAATGGAATGCACAATAGTGTATTCAGGCCGCTGACATCCACAACACAAAATCATGATTAACAGAAGTCCCCTCCCTGCGCCTCAATTGAATTTTTCACCTCTGGCAAAAAATTGTTCCGGTGTCACATATCCGATGAATCGAGGCTCAGAAAGCCAGAATAGTCCAAAATTGAAAACAAAAGACCAAAGTGCAGGAGATCCTGTACTGACAAATTTTGTATTTTTTTTTTTTTTTTTTTTTTTTTAAAATTAGGTTAAAAACGCGTGTTTTTTTGTTTTTATAAATTTGGTTATTTGTGTGGTGAGTTGGTGGCTGCCAGGAATGGAAATGTTCTATGTAAATGCATTTAGCTTTTATACCATAGATCAGGGTTTAATAACTCTGACACCATTCTGACCAATATATCAGGTCAACAGAGGATCTAGTTTTTACTTCTAACAATTTCTGGAAATTGTAAAATTGGGGAATATGTCAATGGAAGAAAATTCTTTTTTCTTCATATTTGTAATAAATTTGAAAAACAGCAGTTAATGAGTATTGTAAAATTCTGTTACTACTTCTCATCTGGGGCCCTGGGCCATACACAACCCCTTTCCTAATCCCAATGTCATCTATAGTTCTGTTAATTCCCTGATTAACCTTAGCAATAGATTGGTGGCAAAAAAATTGTGTTTTTTAACCTATATTAGTTTAGTCTTGTTGTAGCGTTTTGCTGCCTCTGGTTGTTTTTTGTTTGATGCATACTGAAATCAGTGGTTTGACAAGGACCCAAGTCATATTCCATGCTGTGATGGAGTGATGGTTGATGGGTGGGGGGTAGTCAGGTAATTGATGGCTACAGGATCCAATGGGTTAGGTAATGGTTGGTGGAGCCAGTGGTTGATGGAATAGTGACGTCAGCAGGGGATTCAAGTTGGTTGCCAAGTAGTATTAGGCAAGCAATGCATTTAATATATTTGGAGGCATTTTAAACTGTATTTTTGTTGTTGTTTTTTCTTTTATTTACTGAGGAGATTTGCATGTTAAACAAAAAACAGATGATACAAAGTTTCAATTTTATAAGATATCCAGTGACCAAACTCAATATTTTGTTTTTATAAACTAATAATTGGGACAATCAGTATGATTAATTTGCACTGTCCTTGACTGTTGCCATTTAGCCAATTTGAAGCAGTTCTGGGAAGCCCCTTTTCAATTTTTTTTTTAAATTAGAAAATAAAAAGTTGCATTTTACAATTTAGGTTTTTGGCTACTTACTGGGAACAAACTTGATTTTTTAAAACACGCATCAATTCATTGATGGTTTATTGCTATCATCGGAGCGCATTGTTCCTATTTCTCTACTAGTCGTGGGCGTTGTAGGGGTCCCTCTACACACACTGTGCGTCGGCTATCTTCACCCTCGTGTAATGTCACCCACCTAGCGCCCGAGCCTGCCCGCCACCGTACAATGGTGTAATTCAGGAGGAGGAACCCGTACCGACACAGCAACTCACACGTGGTGGTGGGCTTGATTTTTTTAATTTTCATCTCTTGTCGATCCGGGAGTTGCGTAGCTGTGTGGGGGTGGGACTGTGAGCGACACAGCAGTGCGTCCTCCCGGTTCTGCTCGTCGTCGCTCTATCCGTCCCTCCTTTACTTCTTTCTGTCCTCTCCCTTGGGCTCCCTTTCTTTGCGGCTTTTTCTCGTAACACCATTTGAGGCCCGCGCTTGTCCTCGTTTCTAATGAATGCTATTGGTTTATTGTGTGGCAACCTAGGTAACTGTCTAGTGGGGTTCTTTCTTCGGGCAAAATGAAATGTGATTGTGTTACCATATCTACAACATGAGGGCTTACCAGGGACTTACCAGGGACTGAGATCAAACACAAGTGCCAGTTTATTTGACTTGAGTAGATTTAATGTCAACAAACCAACCACATCAACAATTTTTGCGCCCTTGAATTTTCACATGGATGTGGGGAAATTGATTGTGGTAATTGACTTAAAACTTGAGTTTCTAATAATTGAGACTGATTAAATTAATAAATATTTTCAAAGTTACTATGGTGATCAAGAAGAAGTAGGCCTACTTGGAATTTTAAAAATATAGATACTGATTAAAAATGTTTTTGTTCAAATATTCCCGCTTTCCTGAGGTAAGTTGTGGACCCATGGACCTGTTAAGTAAGGTCAAATGCCTAAAGTGCTACAACTTGATTTGTAAAAACTTTCAATTTCAATTATTGAAATGGGTTACTTGAAAGATGTATACCAGATGATCAAGAGGCCCTTTAAGTTATTTAAAACCGGGTATTTTGCAACCAAGTCCCAAAGAATAATCGGCAAAAGTACGATGAAGAGACCCAAATTTGCCTACATTAGTTTATGCTGTGTCAAAGACATTATCAGTGATTTGAGAAATCAGCAAATCGAAAAAAATAATCAACAATCAGTTTTAGCATGTACGTAACAAGTACCGTATTCCTAACATACCCTGCAAATGAGAAGACCAGAAGCACCCTAAGAAGGACAGAATCGGAGATTTTAGTCTTACTGTCCTATTACTGTCCGAACAGGACACTTACTACAACTGTAATTGAATGGAGAATCGTAATCTTGGAACACTGGACCCCCCGTTTTCTTTCCTCTTGCCTGTTCTTTCAATTCTCAGCTTGGAAAAGGTAACTATGAGAATTCTACAGCAGACTTATCCTTCAACTTTGGACTATTCCTGCAAATTTCAATATTTTTCAAAATCACTGATAGTGTCTTTAAAGTGTTTAAGCAATTAACTCCATTGGTGCAAAGGGTATAGGCCGACAAGAATATTGACCTGTTTGTGATTTGCAGTTTGCCTTTTTTTGAATATTGCTCCATCATTGCTAATTAATGCAAGTGTTAGGTGTTATATATTTTAGTGCCTGGTTGTGGAATTTGTTCCCACTTACAGTTCCTAAAGGGGGCTGTCAACGGCCGAGCCCTGTCAATTTTTTTCGGGAAAAGCTGTATTTTAAATAGGCTCTACGTAATCTCATGATTCGTTTACATGTTTTGTAGATGGCTCCTTTTCAAGTTAATGAGCCTTTAAAAGTTGACTTACCTTTCACATTTTCATTCAATATTTTTTTAAATCTCCATATGGACTTAGTTTCCACTGACAGTGTTCCTTAAATGGGGGGCGTCAGACGGCGGAGCCCGGTCAATTTTTTTTGGGAAAGCTTTTATTTAAAGAGCTCTATCTCATGATGCAGTTTCAGAATTAAATGTAGGTGGCTTCCCGTTTTCACAATTACAAATCTTTTCAAAGTTGACTTTACTTCAACCTTTCATGGTCATTCTTTTAAAAAATTCAAATGGCTACGTTTCCTACTGCAGTTCCTTAAATTTTTGGAACTTCAATGATCTTTAATACGTACCCCTGAGGACCTTGTATGCCACTTATTGCAAAAAAAAAAAAAGCTCCCGATTCCAAGTCCAATCTCCCTGATTCCAAGGTCAATTCCCTGATTTCCAAGATCAAATCTCCTGATTTCCACGATCAAATCTCCCTGATATTCCAAAATCTCAATGTTTTGGCAGCTCTGGAAAGGTCATTCAGGGGTCGTGATTGGATAACTTGGCCGTTCTTTTGAGGGCCAGGGTCATTTTGGTGTCAAGGTCATCCAGGGTCGTTATCGGGTCTTTGATATATGGAATGAGATTTGTTGGTGTAGTTTTTGCCATACAAGTTTTTGTGATCATTTTTTTTCGAGGGGTCATTCGGGGGCAAAGGTCACACCTTCAGGGATCGTTTTTTTGGGTAGCTTGCCCGTGCTTTGTACGTATGGATATGAGTTTTGATGTGTGGTAGAGTTTTCATCACCGTACAAGTTTTGTTGTCACATTTTTCAAGGGTCATTTTGGGGTCAAGGTCTCTAGGGGTCGTTTCGGGTAAACTTGGCCAGTTCTTTGATAAATTTATAAGATTTTTGTATGGTGGTAGTTTTTTTGCCCGTTACGAGTTTTGTGGTCATGTTTTCGGTGGGTCATTTTGGGGTCAATTGTCATCCAGGGGTCATTAATCGTGTCCGTGCTTTGATCTATGGATTGATTTTTTGGTATGGTTGGAGAGTTTTGCCATACAGTTTGGTGATCACTTTTTGAGGGCATTGGGGGTCAAAGGTCATTCAGGTATCGTTTTTGGGTAGCTGTCCGTGCTTTACGTATGAATTGAGTTTTGATGTGGTGGTTTTTCATCACCGTACGAGTTTTTAGTGGTCACGTTTCCGAGGGGGGCATTTGGATCAAAGGTCATCCAGGGTTGTTATCGGTTAACTTGGCCGTGCTTTGACGCATGGATATGAGTTTTTGGTATGTTGGTAGAGTTTCGCCGTAACTAGTTTTTGTGGTCACGTTCTCGAGGGGGTATTTGGGGTCAAAAGCTATATAGGGCCATTTATTGGGTAACTTGGCCTTGTTTTGACGTATGGATATTAATCCACCTGGGGCTCTAATTAGGAATGTACAATACATTCCAGTATACTCATCTAGCATGTATGCTCAGCTAGTGGGTATTAGGGGTCATTCAAGATCAAAGGTCAAAGGGTAAACATTGGTGTTGGTATATGGACATGAAACTTGATGCCAAAAATCTTTTAAGGTATAACAAGGTCATCCAATTGTCTTCCAAGGTCAAAGGAGGGCAAATGGGTAACTTTAGTATCCAGTTGAACCGTGGTGGCGGCGATTTTGATAGAAATTTAAGTTCATGACAAGGACATCAGGGATCATTCAAGGTCCCATGAACCGCAAACCTGATAGTACGTCATCCAGGCAATGATCGCAAAACACAGGTTATTTCCAACTCCAGGAACCGCCTAGTAAATACTATTAAAGAAACCACCGGTCCCAGACTCTTATGGTAACCACAAATGCCCACTTATGGCCCATAGCCCTTTTGACCTCCAACCTACTTGACCTTTGAGACCCCAACATCAAAACATTCTTCCCAAGTTGAGATATATAGCCACCAAACTTCCTCAAGATAACCACTGGCCAGACCCAGTTGGCTATATGTCATGAACCTGTAATGACGCCTACATTACCCTATGACCCCACATCTATGCATTCCCTAAACAATCCCAAATTTGTTGGGTTTCTGCATCATTGATGCACTCGTTTGTTTTGGCTTAACAATGAACAAATTCACTGCTTTAGGCTATATCCCAAACATCCCTTTTTCGGAAAAAGACTACATACCTGACGATCACCGAAAAAAAAGGGGTAGCGTTATTTTTCTTGTTATATCTAGGTCAATTTTCCCCAAAACAAAACGGTTCCGCTCCTTGAGTTTGAAAAGTGGAAAAAATGCAGTTAAGGGACGTTAGATATGGGAAGTGTCACTTAATTGGTTTGTTTCATCACCTCATTGCACAACCTCAACGCCACACCTCTGGAGTAAGCCACCGCATCCTTGATGCTCTCGTTAATTTTCCTTGAATACTTGTGAAAACCCTTCTCCGTCTGATTTACCATATTGCTTGTTTTTTGTTTTACCTTTATCATATGGATGCTTGAATGTTCAATTCATCGATGAGGAGTAGAGTAACGCAGCTGAAACCCAATTCCATATTCCTCAAACAGTAAATAATTAGTTTTGATTTTTAAAAAATACTGTGCATAGACCACCTAGAAATTAGATTCGCCGCTATGTTTTTTTTTTTTTGTAATTGCCGTTGTTTTTTCCTTATTCACCAACTTTCATGTTGTGTGATTAGCATGATTTCATTGCAAACGCTTGCGGTATTATTACTTTTTTTAGTTAAGCCTACTTGTTATGATGTCGAATTTAAGAGGATCCGGTTAAGGAGTAAAATGTTGGGCGACATTTTGGGTAAGTAATTAACCGAATTCGGCAACTTTCACGCGCATATTTGTAGAGAAAATATCAATATCATCAGTGCGCGGAAATGCGGATTACCGTTTCTAAACAACTTATTCTCCTAGATTTTATAGTGCTGGCTCATATCCCCCAACACTGATCCCTTCACCCTGAACTTGTTACTTTCTTCCACCCGGACCTCTGCCCTTGAGTGACTACCTTCTGTTTGCTGCCAGCCAGACACATGAAATTCGATCCAAGTTAGAATTTTACCTTCGAGCAATGTGATTTGATTTTTTGCTATCAGTCTTTGGTTTGGAAGGTGTCGATGCCTTTGACAGGTCTAGATATATGACATCAACTGGTGTTCCCCTACGATGAGCTGTGTTGATCACTTCCAGGTATTCTATGAGAGTTTAGTGCAAGATTTTCCTTTCCTAAAACCCTGTTTGACTTCTCCGCGTATAGACTAAACTGGTCAAGGTGCTCTTAATTTTATATCTCTAATAATGCTTTCTAATACTTTCCCTGCGACTTACGTCAGACTTTATTGGACGATAGTTGGATGCTTTGAATCTTGAACCTTTTGTGTAGATCGATACGATGTGGGCAGATCTCCACGTTTGGAAACATACCTTGTCTTGCAGAGACTTATTGTAATACAGGCGAGAGGCATTACAGTTCATCAGCACATGTTTGAGGATAGATGGAGTGATTTTTGGTCTGGTTCTGCAATCTGCTGCTTTTGAGGGGTCCAGGTTTTTTATTTTATCTTTGACAGCA